>JALGXP010000514.1:0-30624 GCA_023333625.1 Bothriochloa decipiens | reverse complement strand
ATGTCAGTACTGACACTGTCAAAGTGTGGTGAGCTGAGGTCTTCCACAACTTTAATCCGGTGAAGACGGCATCGAAGAAGCCTCAACATCCATTTAACTGCATGCATCGGCCACCACAGGTGTGTGTAACTCGATGTCATATGCTACATATTGCTGACCAGTATATAGCTGATTCTGAACATGTATGTGCATTGCTGACGTGATGTAGAAAATTGGTGGGTAGGACCGTACGGTGTTTATCTCGACCATCCTGACTGGAGACTGGCCGCGCGGAGAGGCCCTGCGCTGGGAGCGCACGCTTACCGACCTGGCCGGCCAGGTGGTTGACAGTGATGGGAGCAGCGATGAAGAAGAGGAGGTGGAGGCAGTCGAGCAGGGAACAACCTTGCACGGCAAGAGGGCGCAGCGTCGGGTTGCTGCTAAGCAACCACTGTCGCGCTCGTCCCCTCTGAAGGGTAGCACCTCAAGTCCCTCAATTGGGGGAAGTCCCAGGTTGAAGAAAGGTATCGCTAACAAGACCAAAAGGAAGAGGGGTGTGGTGATCTCATCGTCCTCGTCATCAGAGGACTCAGAGGATAATGTGCCTCTGAGTCAAATAATCAAGAAGCCCCTGAGGACGCCCCCACCGAGTTTGTCCCGATAAGTGACGCACCCACAGGGATCCCCACCACCGAATACACAAGTTGCAACGCCGCCGACTAGTCCTTGGAGGTCTGCATCGCCAGCAATCGGTGATCAGCGTCGGTCGTCATCGACGGTCGTGGAGCCGTTGCCAAAGTCCAACCTGGCAACAGAAGAGACTGTCCTCCGTCCTCCATCACCATTGGGGCCAGCGAGTCCAACCGGGAGGTCACCACTCGTCGTCACGCCGGCTGCATATTCACCTGTCCTGCCGAAAATGGGTGCTCCATGAGGTGATGACCGTGCTGTAGAGTAGGAGGCTGGCGGGGTTGGTGATGGCGCAGATGCCACTGTGATGGGCACAATAGAGACAGAGGCAGCGGTTGGCACTAGCAATGCCGGTTGGCAAGAGGTAGCCGAAGGAGGTCATCGGTGTGGGCGCTTTGAGTCATTCCACCATGTAAGTGGAGTATAATTTTGTGGAGATTGATTATTTGATAATTTTGTGGATGAGTATAATATCTTTGGTGCTCTGTAGTCCGAAGTTCATCAAGGCGTCAAAACTGCACAGGGGCCGACGGTTGTGAGTGTGGAGCTGGGCATGGGCCTAGTGGTTGAAGAGAGGACCCTCGTCGTCCTTGTAGCTACTAGCAGGGTGATGGTGGTATACACTCCTATGCTGTCACCGCCACCACGCTCGGCCGCTGCCGAGCAAGTTGGGACGTCGGGCTTTGGCCAGTCAGTGTAGGCACAGGGTGTTGGCGGAATGCGGGTAGAGGAAATCACCGATGACACTACATAGAGGGTGGAGCAGACTCGGACTTGGTCTGCCAGGTGCAGGTGAGAAGAACCTAACCAACTTGATGATTACTGTATGTCCCATTTAGCCCCATGATGATGTTGTTGTGTTTGTTAGGATATTGCCAAGGTCGCTGAGCAGCGGAAACAGGTGATTGACCAGGTCAAGCCTGCTCTAGAGGAGAACGCCAAGCTGCGCGGTGAAGTGGAGCAACTGAGGCGGACCGCACAAGGTCTGAACACCGAGCTGACAGCACGGGTGGCGGAGCAGGAGAGGACGGCTGAGCAGGTGACGCTGCTGCTACGTCAAAAATAAGGTATGTACCTCAATTACCATGATTTCTTTGTACTGCCAACGTGGTCACCATGCCCATGCGGTTGCAGATATAGAAATTCAGGTGAAGCACGCCCAGGAGCCTATTGCGCAGCTGCAGAGCCAAAACGCTGAGCTGGTGGCCAAGCATGCTGCTTTATAGAAAGATATGCAGGGTGAGGTGTACTGCTGGTGTGGTGTACCATATTGCTGTGTTCTCTTGTTGTGAGAAATCTGTGTTTGTGATACAGATCGTCTCCATGTGGCCCAAGAGCAAGTCCGCGTCCTGAACACGGAGACCAAGCGGATGCAAGGGCAGCTCACTGAGGTGGTCGGTGGGATTGCTCTAGTGCTTAATGTGCTCGCAGAGAATAGCTCTGAAGACATTATCCTGACGACGCCCTTGGGGGTTGTGATCAATGCTTGTAAAGCATCCTGGTTGCATCTGAAGGAATTTACCAAGGATGTTGTAGAACACGTGGGGTCGCATGTGCTAGCAGTGGTGCACTCTCATTATCCAGAGGTGGACTTAGTCCGTTTGGGTAAGGGAGTGGTAGTCGACACTGATGGTGCTGCCGCAGAGAACCTTATGCTTGGCTCAGTGGCAACGGCGAAGGAGATGGTGAAGGACATCCACATAGTAACTTAGATGTGTTGATGTTTGCTGTGCTCCTAGTACATGTGGGTGCCTTTTGTATGAAAGAGCTTTGTTTAGTCATATGGGGCATGTGGCGCTTGTTTTTTAGTACTGATCTAGAGACAGTATGACCCTAAAGGTCTTTACGTTTAATGCTTAGCTAAGACGTTGGCAGATTGTGTGTGAATCAATCATCATGTTGATGGAAGAAACGTGGCAGCCAGGGGATAGCAAATGTTGTATTAGGAAACACAACAAAATCGTACTGATATACTCATTTGAATGAGGATGAAACAGTAACAATCTTTATTCAATCGACTTGTATCAAGAATATATATAGAGATACATGTAACACCTAGTACTAGCTATCACGGGTAAAATCGACTGAGAAGGTTGATATGCCATGAGTTTAGGATGTCAACGGGTGGCTCATCAAGGGTGCATAGCCTATAACAGGTCAGCCTTGTGACTTCCTTGACCATGTACGGTCCCTCCCAATGGGATGCAAGCATATGGAGACCCTCGGTGTTCTGTTTGCATCGTAGTACTAAGTCACTGACCACAAAAAACCTGTCTTTGACATTGCGGTTGTAGTAGCATCGCACGAAGGCGAGGTATTTGGCTGTCCGAGCACATGTGTGAAGCCATTTTTCTTCGATGTTGTTGACATCGAGCTTTCTAGCTTCGTTAGATCGTTCTTTGTCATAGTGCTCCACTCGTGGTGATTGAAACATGATTTCTTCGGGGAGAACGGCCTCTGATCCGAATATCATGGAGTACGGAGAAACACCAGTATTACGGCTTGGTTGGGTTCGGAGGCCCTAAATGACGGCTGGTAGCTCTTTGAGCCACCAACCAGAATCCGTGTCCTTGTCTCTGTACAGGCGTTTTCGCAGGGCGTCAAGGATCATTCCGTTAGCCCTCTCCACCTGCCCATTGGCTCGAGGGTGAGCTACCAAAACATACTTGACCTTGATGCACTTGTCATCGCAGAAATCGAAGAAGTCACTTCCAGTAAAAGTGGAGCCGAGGTCGGTAATAATGGTGTTGGGAATGCCGAAGCGATTAATGACATCATTTAGCATTTTGGCGGCCTTTTTGGCGATGGCTTTGACCAATGGTTTGTATTCAATCCATTCAGAAAATTTATTGATCAGCACGTAGACGTACTTGAAGCCGCCAGGAGTTTTCTTGAAGGGGCAGATCATGTCGAGTCCCCGGCATGAGAAGGGCCATGAAGCAGGGATGGTTTATAACTCATGGGCTGGTACATGAATCTATTTTGTGAAAAATTGGCAATTTTTACAGTGACGTACTAGTTCCTCTGCTTCAGCGACGGCTGACGACCAATAGAAACCTGCTCTGAAGGCTTTGCCGACTAGTGTATGAGACGCTGCGTGGTTGCCACATTCACTAGAATGAATTTTATCCAACAACTCAACGCCTTCCTCTTGTGTGATGCATTTTTGCAAGATTTCTTGACGTGCATTTTTGCGCATTAACTTATCGTCCATGAGGATGCAATGTTTGCTATGCCGAACGAGGCGTTCCTTCAGAATCGAGTCATCAGGAACGTCTTCGTCAATGAGATAGCGTATAAATTCAATCCGCCAGTCGGGTTGCGGTGATTTTGGCTGCTTTGTTAACTGGTTGATGAGTGGCTGGTCGATCTACATCGCAGATGTGTCATCTGGAGGTTGAGTTAAATCTGCATTATTATCAGATACAAAATTTTGTCCAACTAGGGGGCCGTCATCAAGGACCATGGCCTCGGGCTGGTCGGCACAGAGTTGGTCGGAGTGCTACATGGAGCATTGCTTGCGACAGCAGGTGGCCTAGCCAGGGATTCCTCGACCACCGCTGGCTCATCTCTGACTTATGGGTCAAGTAGATCTTAGACAACTATGCCATGTGGTACTGCAGCTCACGAAGAACCAAATTTGGATAGCTCGTCGGCGGCTTTATTCCTGGCTTGTACCACATGAATGAACTCCAGGTCGTAAAACTTGTGTCCAAGTTTTTGGATCTCGGTGATGTAAGGCTCCATCTTCTTGTTGTTGGTGTCCGTTCTTTGTTTACCTAGTTGATTACAAGGATGGAGTCATCATACACCATGAGTCTTTTGATGCCAAGCTCGACGGTAATCCGTAGTCCGTGCAACGCGGCTTCATATTCAGCCGCGTTGTGGAGGCTTCAAAGTGGATGCATAGGACGTAACGTAGCTTGTCTCCGGATGGGGCGATGAAGTAAACCCCAGCTCCTGCTCCGTCGATGTTGAGGGAGCCATCAAAATACATCTCCCAGTGCTCGTGGCTGGTGTCTTGCCAAGGCGTTGTCAAGTTTGACCACTCAACGAGGAAGTCGGCTAGAGCTTGCGATTTTATCGTACTGTGGCTTTTGAACTTTATGGTGAAGGCCATTAGCTCAAGCGCCCATTTGACGATCCGACCACTTGCGTCTCTATTGTACAGGATATCACGTAGTGGGAAGTCGGTGATCACGATGATGTGGCAAGATTGGAAGTAGTGTAAAAGTTTCCTCTTGGTGATCAAGATGGAGTAGAGCAGCTTCTCTACATGGTGATAGTGCTGCTTGGAGTCTGTCGATGAAACCTCCTCGGCAGTCTACCATGGGATACCCCGAGGTAGTAGATTTATGGCGAGGGTGTGCAAAGACCTACGATCTAGATGTGAGACGCAAGACAAACAACCAGGACAACCAGGGTTTATCCAGGTTCAGGCCGCTCAAAAGCGTAATACCCTACGTCTTGCGTCTCTACTGCTGTATTGATGAGTATCAGAGTACAATGACCAGAAAACATCAGATTAGATCCGATGCATTCTAGGGGTCCTTGTCCGCCTTATATAGCCGGGGGACAAGGTTACATATCTAGGGTAATCCCTATGGTCGGTTACATTGCGCCGTATCATTGGAGTACATGAATAGATCTAACCGACTAAGACTCCTTGCATGCCAAGCAGCCTTCAGCACCCGTGCGGCCCACCGATCTAGGCGGTAGCAAACCACGGACTTTGTCTTGTCGTCTAGCCCATCAACCAGGAGGATGATGGACCAGCATTCGTCGTCTGGTCTAGGCTGTCTTGTCCGAGTAGCCCAAAGTCTAGCTGCGAGGGTATACGGGGTCTATACCCCCACAGCTAGTCCCCGAGCACCATGTATCTTGAGGGAGTCGCCATCTTGACCTATGCTGAGCAGTGAAGATGCAGACCACGTGACACCGAGCAATGAAGATGTAGACCACGTGACACCAAGCAGTGAAGATGCAAACCACGTAATCCCGACTAGCACTGATGCTGACCAGGCAGCGTCGTCCAGGCTTATCCCGAGCAGTTCGTAAGTCTGCTCCTGACCACAGCTTCTGTCAAGGAAGTTGATCTGTCACAAGATGCATGGTGTTCCAAGAAAACTAAAAATTCTTTTTACGTCCTGAGACGTGGGCCCACATTAACACGTGACACGAAGTGTCACTAGGATGCTAACATGAACCATCCATAGAAGTAAGTACAGCGAACCAAGAACAAAAAATAGGCCAAAGTCACCATGAGGTGACGTGGGCCCATGTAGTCCCCAAGCTCAATAGAAGATAGAATATGTTGTATTGAGATTTTTAAGAAAAAGTCAAATAAAACACCAGCTAATGTAATCAATGCTGAATACCCTTTCAAGAACCGAGAACAGAAAATAGGCCCAAGTCACCGCGAGGTGACATGGGCCCACATAGTCCCCAAGCTCGATAGAAGATAAGATATGTGGTATTGGGCTTTTTAAGAAAAAGTCAAAAATAACATCAACTAGTCATAGCCAGTATAAAAGGACTAGACATGTTCCAATTGACTTGCAAACCCCAAGTGTCCTTAGGACGGGTCATAGGCTCAATCGTGTCAAGGGACACCGAGAACTCATGGTCCACAAGCAGTATTGGGTGGAAAGCTACCGGGCAGTCCCCAGGTGTGCTCGAAATAGGTCATAGGCTCGACCGAGTAAAGGACACCGAGAACCTATGGTTCATAAGCACCACTTGGTGGGAGGCTACCACGCAGTCCCCAGGTGTGCTCGAAACAGGTCACAGGGTCGACCGGGTCAAGGACACCGAGAACCCGTGGTTCGTAAGCATCACTAGGTGGAAAACTGCCATGCAGTCCCCAGGTGTGGGAAATTCAATATTTGACCCAAAAGAACCAGTCCTGAAATTTAAGGAAGAAATCTAGAACAAATTTGGAAAGAACTATATAATGAAAAGCAAATCTAGGATTAGCTCCCAAGATTACCGGGCATGTGCCAGACTTAAGGAAAGACCAATCAGGGAAAGCGCGTGAAAAAATAAAAAATCCACGGCCCACATCCGCACTCGGGGACTAGCACGGCCCACTAGGGTGGAAAAAGAGACATCCACATGAGTCAACTGGGTCCAACCCTAGACGTCAAAGCGACGTCATCCGATTAGTATAAATAACAAGCGCCACCAGGGGAATCACTTCCGCGTCGCATTCATTTTGACTCCCACTCTCTCCACCTTCTCGAGCGCTCCGTCTACCTATTCCCGAGCAACCGCCGCCACTATCGGTCCTCAATCATGAATCCTCCCGCTGTCGCAATTCAAGTGAGCAGATGTAGCACATCCGCACCACCACCAAATTCCGCTCACCCCACTACCCACCGTCCTCGGAGGAGATGGTGAAGAAAGGAGCCAAGAAGGCAGGAAAGGTGACTGGATCTGATGTGTTAGGGCTGTAATGGCAGCAGTCGACCTCCACATGAGAGTCACTGCACGCGCTTGCTGCCACCATTCGAGATGGAGGCATGGTGCGAACCATGAGGTGTGGACTCCCCCTTCCCCGGGATGGGGAATTTGTAGTAATTGAGGATATGGTGACGCGGGGATTAGGGGCTCCTGTGAATGGATTCCTCCGCGATCTCTGCATGTACTGGGTGATTTCAATCTGCAATCTGGACCCTAACTCCATTCTCTCCATTTCCATCTTCATCGCCTACTGTGAGATGTTCTTGGGCATCGACCCCCACTTCAATCTACTTCTCCACTTCTATCTGCTGAGGAAGAAGGGGGCTAAATCTGGAGGGTCCCAGATTGCTGGTGGGTGCTATGTGCGTCTTTGGGATAGAATGAAGATGCACTGGCTAGGAAGCCGGCACCAATCAGCCACCAGGGGATGGAACACATGCTGGTTCTACATGAGCCAGGACGTGGAAAGGAGAAGGGTGCCTTGCGATGTAACGCAAGTGTTAGAGTTCAACACCAGGTGGTCGAACCCACCAACCCTGGATGAGATGCATCAGGTGAACGAGCTGCTGACCTTGACTGACAACAAGATTGTCAATGGAGCACAGGTGGCGGGAACGTGGTTGACACGCCGGATCCAGCCGTGCAAGGAGCAGGTGAACCACTTGTATGAGTATGCTGGCCGGGCTGACCCTTCACGGCAGACCCAAGAGAAAATAACACCAGAAGTAGTGAACTAATGGATGTCCTTGCTTTTTGTGAAGTTCAATCTGACCACCAGCTACCTAGAAGTGCGTGCACTGCCGTACGACCTTTCTCAACCATGTTGATTAGTATGTTGTGGTATGTGATGATGTCTATATAACTTGGATTGTCTAACTATCAGACATTGCTTGGATAGGACCAAAAGGTGTTCTTTTTTTGTTATGCCAGTGGAGCCGTGGCCTCAGGGTGAGGAGCAGGCCAACCAGCGAAGAACCTTGGAGACCCACTACCAGAGCAGGCCAAA
Organism: Bothriochloa decipiens; assembly: GCA_023333625.1. Taxonomy (NCBI): domain Eukaryota; kingdom Viridiplantae; phylum Streptophyta; class Magnoliopsida; order Poales; family Poaceae; genus Bothriochloa; species Bothriochloa decipiens. The sequence goes on along the minus strand of JALGXP010000514.1, from coordinate 22,487 downwards.
GCAGGATAGGAGACGGTTGACGTCTCCAGCCCAGATGATGATGAAGTCCCCACTGCTCAGGCAAGGTGCCAAGCAGCAGGCAAGCGGCCCATGTCAGAGGCCACCAAGGAGAAGAGGCCCTGTACTCTGCTGTCCGGGGGCAAGTTGAACCTGGATGGCAGAGCAGGAGGGAGCAAGAAAAGGAATGCGCCGGCTACCCCAAAGTCATCAGATGATGACCTCCTGATGCTGAATTAGCGCCAGAGGAAATGTCAGGCCTTGATGCCTCAGACGAGGAGGACACCGAGGCCTCGCCCACGATGACACCCAGGAGATCTGCGTGGAACATGCCGCCACCAACTCCTCCCCCACAGTAGGGAGATACTAATACAACCACTCAGCCAGAGCAGGTGTTGACACTTCTAACACCACTTCAGCCAAGTTGTCATTCCTAGCATGGCACCAGAAGTGTTGGTATAAAACTACTCCTGTAATAAAATATAGGATCCGCAAGCGTACAAATTGAATACCATTGCAGCACTTCATCGGGAAGTATTCTAGGTATCGTTATTTATATTTAGCTCAAGGGAAAGAACTAAGGACTTAAACAATAAGATAAACTTTCAAAACATGACTACTTATGAGTGATTAATTGCACAGTCACTTACTTTGGCAGGGGGTAAACAATGATAGATAAATAAGATAAAGTATAAAGCTCAGGGAAGATAAATCACACAGAGATTAGAAATAAACTACTCAGCACAAAGGTAGGTTGACATCTAATTAGTTCAAGAAATAAAACTCCTATGTAGGTTCTAATCTACTATGTCATTCATCTACTCTAACGCTACACTATCATATATAGCACAAAAGACTTTCATCTATGTATAAGGATCATTGCTATAAAAAGCCAAGACATAGGAGGACTTCCTACGCAACTTTGGTTTTGCTAGTCCTATCAACGGGGGATGGAACAAGAAGGACTCAACAGAACTATCACTTTCACGATCTACCACACAACCCGGCCAATAGGGTGCATTTGTAGGTAAACGGCATCTAAGCACCATGCTTACATGAAATCTACCACCTAACCCTCCCGCAAAGAGAGCTAAGCGCTTTGCAAACATATACATAAACTCATTGTCAATCATAACCATATCAAATGTAGAACTAGAATAAACTAGGAACATAATAAATAGAAACATAATGATATTAGAATAAAGTCTTAAGAAAAGATACAAGATAAGACCAATCCTTGATGATGAAGATCCAAAATTCTGAGCACAGGTGCCTGATTGTTCCTCTATCTAGTCTAAACCTATGTAGAACTTGAAGATTTGGAGTAGCTATTCTAATTCTCTGGTGGAGATATTTCTAAAACCCTGGCTCTTCTAATGGCTACCTCTAGATTGAATTCTTGAATATGAATTAGGGTTTCACCCAGGGGTCAGGGGCCTTGCTTATATAGCCCTCTAGGATGCACCGTAGCCCTTGGATCAAACTGACCTATATAGAAGGCTGAGAATGCTCCTCAAAGTCGGTGGAGGCAGGATTTGCGTGCTCGCACCTGATTGGTGGAGGTAGGGGCGGGCGCCCACAGGGGCTGGACGGCCGCCCAGCCACCTGATAGGTGGGCCCTCTGCTTCAGGGTGCTGCCTTCTCGAGTCTTGTAGATTATTCCTGAGTTGCTAGACGGGGTATTCTCTCTATGTAAATCTGACATGTGGTTCCTATTTGGTTCTTTTCTGATAACCCCCTGTAGAAACAAACATTCACCAAAACTCATGGAAATCATCCGTAAAAGCCCTAAGTCTATGGTGATGTTCATTTTATACCCCTTTTCTCTTCTTAGTTGACATATAAAATTAATGGTTAACAACCGTCAACAGCAGGTCGGGGCATCAGCACCACCACCACCACCACCATCGCCGCCGCCTGTGACACACGGGACGGCCACATCTCTAGACGGAACAGCTTCATCTTCGGGGCACCGAAAGGAGGCAAGAGAGCCAACTTCTCTGATGCACCCCATCGGAACGAGCCGGACGGGCAAAGCATCAGACCGAGTCTCTGCGCGCAGCAGCGGGGCAACAGGCGGAGCCCCAGACACTCCAAGTAGGGGAACAGCACCGAAGTTCAGAGGAGGGTTTCGACGGCCAGCCGAGTAAGTGTCACTGAGTTCGCGTATCTTGTATTTCCTTGATTTTGTTTTTGTTGTGAATAGAATATGACTGTAATATGACTTACAGCCGTGCTCCACCGGCGACAACACTGACACCAACACCCAGCCAGACCACACCGCCTATCACCGAGCAGGTGACTACCGGTGACGCGGCACAGTTCGCGGGGCAAGGGGAGACAGCCAGCAGCACCGCGATGCAGTCGGAGAGGCGGGTAGTGCGGTTCAGGCTGGTTACCACCACAACGGGTCATCTGTCGAGCGGCACACCAGGGCATGCAGGGCCAAGCATGCCGGCGCCACCCGAGGAGGTCGAGGAGGTGCCCAGGGTGCCGAAGACACTATGCACGGACCTACCCTCACAATGCGTCTACCGTCATGCAAGCTGGGAAGGACAGCTTTGTGTCCTACGAGGAGATTTTGGACAATGACATCGATGCAAGTGTCTAGGAAGCGGTGGAGGTGCTGCTAAATAGGGTCAAGGTAAACCTGACCAAGATTTGCTTGCATGTTTTGAGCTTGGTGTTTGTCCTCAAACTTACTGATCAATCTGTGGTGTATACAGTCGCTGTAAGAGACCAATGCTCAGCGTGGCAAGACCATCAACCTATTTGTGGCAACCTAGGAGGAATGCAAAACCCTTCGGGTAGCCAAAGTCGAGCTAGAGGCATAGGCCTAGGTCTACCAGGAGTGGGAGGTCCAGCAAGAAGAGGAAATTGCTGCTCTGTGCTGCAAGGTGGAGGCCCTGGAAGAGGACAACGAGTGTAAGTAGACCACTCTTACCCATTCCATGCTGGTTCTTGCTGTATACTTTGCGTGCTTCTTGTAGAACTAAATGGCCAGAATGAAGCCATGGCTCAGGAGCTGGCTAGCCTGCTGGACCAAAAGGAAACCGCTGAGAAGTAGGCCAAGGTGGACCAAGAGAAAATCGCCGAGCTGACTGGTAAGTAGAACATAGTCTACCACATACTGGACGGACCAGGCTATGCTAACCACCATTGCTTTATTGTTGTAGGCCTACAGGAACACTATTTGGCCTAGTTCTAAGTGCTAGAGGACTCCATCTCTGTCCTCCAAGGAAAGATGCAGGCCATGACTGACCACATCAAGCCCGTGCTAAGGGTCATCTTCCGAGGAGCAGAGCACCCTGTCGACTCATAGGCAAAGCAGTTGTCGTCATTGACCAGTGTAGGAGACTGTGGCCAGTGCTTCAGAGGTTTGTCGTGGTATACTCCAGGTATCCGGAGGTGGAGCCGATGGAAGTTGCGCTTGGGATCGCGCCAGAGCTTTCAGAGACCGCCGCCGAGGACCTTCGGACCACGTCGACGCTTGCTGCTGCTGCTCTTGTTGACGACAAGACTATGGTTGAAGATTCTACACAGGATGATGGTGGTCAATAAGCCATAAACAATGCGTTGGTATGAAGACACTGTTTGTAAGTTGTGTCGAGCAGATGGTGCTCATAAACTTTTTAGCCTTTTGATCCAGACAAGTTAGGTATGTTTAAGCAGGTGATAAACATTTTTCCATTTTATTTTTTAGATGCATATTTATGCATAGTTTATTTTTCAAAAAATGTCAACAATTAAGTTTTGCCCCCACCCTCGAAGCAAGCTAACTTTGTCGGCTAACTTGGGATGCACTAGTGAATAGCGTAGGACCCCCAGGATCAGCCGTTCTCGTTGGGAAGAAAACAAAGTTGAATTGTGACTTGTGCAGGGCGTAGGTAAGACAGATGTGTGCACAGATATAGAGTTGTGATAGGAAAAGAGAACAATAAAGAAAACTTTATTAAATATCTGAATAACAAAAAACTAGGTATATATCTTATTCTATGGATAGAAGCATATGAGGTGGTCGATGTGCCATGAGTTGGACTCCTCGACACCCTTCATCGTCTCCAACCGATAGGACGTCAGGCGTGTGACAACCTTGATCTTAAATGGCCCTTCCCATCTAGATGACAACTTGTGCAGACCATCTATGTTCTGGATTCATCATAACACCCTGTTGCCGACCATGAACAGCCTGCCTTTGACGTTGCGGTTATAGTAATGCCACACAGAAGCTAGGTACTTAGCCATTCGAGCACATGATTCGAATGCGTGCTCCTCTTTGGCGATGATGTCAATTCCCCTGGCTTCATTGGAGGCCTCTTCGTCGTAGTGCTGGACAAGTGGTGAGAGGAGTGAGACCTCGTCTGGTAGGATAGCCCTGGATCCAAACACCATGAAGTACGGGGAAACTGCAGTGTTGCGACTGGGCTGGGTACGCAGTCCCCAGACCACAGCAGGTAATTCCTTGAGCCACTGACCAGGCTTGAGGTCCTTGTCATCTTGGTATACCCTTTTGCGTAAGGCATCGATGATCATACCATTAGCTCGCTCCACCTGTCCGTTTGCCCGAGGATGAGCGATGGACACGTATTTGACTTTGATGCCGTTATCGTCCCAAAAGTCAAAAAACTCATCGCTGGTGAACTGGGAGCCCAAATCGATGATGATGGTGTTGGGTATGCCAAACCGGTGGATGACATTGTTAAGGAACTAAATCGCTTTCTCAGACGAGGCTTTCTTGATGGCTTTGTACTCAATCCACTTGGAGAATTTATCAATGAGCACAAAAATGCACGTGTGACCACCAGGAGCCTTCTTGAAGGAAAAATCATATCGAGTCCCCAGCATGAAAATGGCCAAGCGACCGAGACAGTCTAGAGTTCATGTGCAGGGACATGAATCTACTTGGCAAACATCTAGGAATTTTTGCACTGGCACACGTAATCTTCTGCGTCAGAGACAGTTGTCGGCCAATAGAACCCTGCTCGGTAGGCTTTGCCGACCAGCGTCCGGGATGCCACGTGGTTACCACAAGTGCCAGCGTGAATATTCTTCAGAAGCTCCAAACCCTCTTTCTAGGTGATGCACTTCTGGTAAATCACGGACCTTGGACCCTTGCGCATCAGCTCACCGTTAACCATAAGGTAGGCACAGGCTCTGCGGGCCCGCTGTTGGGCTTCGATCTTATCCTCCGGAACAAGGTGGTCATTCAGGCATCTGACAAAGGGCTCTCTAGTCAGGCTGGGGAGGCGCTGCCTGCTCGATTGATTCATCATCCGGTGGCTGCTTACTACCGTTGTCAGATCCTTGCTGGCCGGGGTAGCTATCCTTGTTGATGCAAAGTTCTATCTGCAAACACACCGGGCTAATACCCAAATTCGATATCCGAAGCGTGCCAGTTGATTTGACCTGTTAATCAACAAGGATGATAACTTGAACAAAAATCGAACGAGACGACAGCGATGCGCCCGGACGTCAAAGCTCGGATTGCTCAAGAACACGGAACTCGCGAGGTCACCGGAGATCGAGTTGATGCAGCCCGTCGATTCTCTAAAGAACTCGTTGAAAAAGAGAAAATACTTGACAAAGTCGTCGAAAAGTAAAGTGCTGGTAGAAGTAAATTGCAATAAAAAGTAGATTTGTTTATTGATGCTTTGATCCTCATTACAATGCCCTTTGGCACATATTTATACTCTGCTATTCGAAGAATCCTAACCGAATACGAAAAGCTTAAATATAGAAAAATAAACTTATTCCTTATACGAACTCTATCTCTAAAGGAAAGGAATAAAACTCATATGGGAACTGGACTCAGACTACACTACGAAAATCATAAGCTCACATGATGCTGATCCTCTGTCCGTTTCCATCATGATGAAGTTATCTTTCCATCGGCATGCTCTCTGGTATCGGCAACAATTTTCTAGTCTCCGGCCTGTCTCATCGGCAACAGCTCTTCAGCTTCATCGGCAGCAATCCTCTAGCTCCCTGCCAGTCTCATCGGTAACAGCTCTTCAGCCTTATCGGTAACAACTCAGACCAATCCACACATCATCAGCAACCACTCATCAGCAATATCAAAAGCAATGTTGAAGACAAAATAATAACCAATCCCTTGCCGATTAGCTCAATTTTCGATTCTTACTGACACGTGCCGAAAAACGGTGTCAACACATGCCCCCAATTTTGGAGTATAAAATACTTTATGCACCAAAATTTCCTCCAAGTCATGATTACCCACTGCCGAGCCACCTGAACGTCCCCTCAAACATTGCACGCACCACAGTAAAAACCCTGTATCAATGGGCCCATAAAACACTTCCTCCGCCGCGGCCCATCCTTCATTCTCGATTCAGCCCTAGCATTTTCTCTCTCCGGCGGCGACATTAGCAAGCAGTCTTCCGGCGAACTCGACTGCTGACATTCTCAGCGGCAATCTTCAATGTCCATTAGCATTCCTCGCTCTTCTCGGCTTCATCCGCGGTCATGGCTGTCAACTTCGACGTTCCCAAGGTTAATTTTCTTCTTCATTCATCTTTTGATATTTCTTCTCTCCTTTTCCGCATAGCCTAGGACTCCTCTTTATCTTCCTCCTTGACCTTTAATCTAGGAACTTTGCAATAAGCTCATCATCCCCACGCACTGAAACCAAATAATTTGCCTAGGCCAGATCCGACCGATATCATCAACACGGAAACCAACCGCATCCCCTTCAGAGCTCAAAATTTCAACTTAGAAATTTGGACCGATACTTTCCGATCCTAGCCAAAGATCACCAAAGGATGGAAAGACTAGTACTTGAGGGTTGCCAGGCCGATGGAGGTCTATTGGGCAGAACACAGATTAGATCGGCATCCCTCCTGAGCTCCGGGCCTGGGTCCCTTACATTGATGAAGAAGCAAGGTTCCATCTGCTCTTCAACTTTGCTGACGATGCCCTGAATAAAGACGTTGAAATCCTCAACGTGATGATCACCCCTCGTGCCATCCCGGTCAATATGTTTGGAAGTGGGAAGAACATCAATACTACATATGAGTTCTACAATCCATCGGCAGTTGCAAGACAACTAGCTTTCGGGCAACTGCCCATCAAACTTTGCTATGCCAATGTGATTAAGCCGAGAGAAACTATCACTAGCAGCATGGATTGGTGCAAAATAGTCACTCTTCCTCCTGATGCTGATACCTCTAATGTTGACCTGACTGATTGGGCATCGGCTTCCTTCGTCACTGAATCTTTCAAATTATGGTGGCAAGAGTGGAAAGAGCAACTATTCTTCGCATCTCCTCACTTCTATTGGAATCTCATCGATCCTGATCATGCCATACCTGCCGATGCAGTAAGTTTGACCATCTGCACTTCTTCCAATTCTCTTTCTCAGTCTATCGGCAACTAACTCCTTCTCAACAGGTTGATGACCCGATCCCAACATTGAGCAAGAGCGGCAAAGTCATAAGGCTGCGGCCGATATCCCTAATATCCATAATCGGCCATAGAGCTCCCTCATTAGATGCTCTAATGTGCCGCAGTCATTCCATGAAGAGCTCCTCCAAATCAAAATCGACCAGAAGTATGGCTGCTCCATCGGACACGGCTGCACCCTCAGCATGGACATCCCAGGTAACTGTCTTATTTTCTTCTGTGTGTGCCGATTGCCGTGATATACTGATCTCATATTTCAGGGTGCAAGTTCTACATTTGTTGAATCCTCATCGGCAACTCACCCTTCATCTCCACCTGCTGCACCTTCATCACCACACTTCATCATCCTTGACGATTCTCTAGAAGTACCCCTCAAATTAAACTCTGACCATCGTATCGGCACTTTTACTCATCTGCTTCTCTCACAGCATCAAGTAGTCGCATCGACAACTGGCCCAAGTGCGCAGACATCTCAACCATCCATTGCCGATGCCCCCAGCCATCCAGTGCCAATATTTTATAGCACAAGCGTAAGGCTTCATCGGAGGACGAGTCTTAATCAAAATGGGCGAGGCTTACACTAGCTCCAGTCGCATCATTGGCATCCTCGCCTTGCTAGACATCGCCCGATGCTCCTGCGCAGGCTTCCCCATCGGCAACTGTTCTTCAATCGGCAATTGTACCTATACAAGAATCTTATCGGCACTGGCGTTGCAGCAGCAACCAACCGAGGTACCAACGCAGGAAACGCCATCGGCAATCATATCTCAGGTTGCTTCCTCCAGCCAAAGGCGAGAAATTGCCTTGAAGCAAGTAAGTTAACTTCCTTAGTTAATTTTTGACACTCATATCCTTTAGCTAACAACTCTTCCCTTTCAGGAGCAAGATTCCCCGATAGCCTATTCTCTTTCTCTATTATTGGAGATATTCCTGATGATGAAGAGAACGAAGAAAGCTCTGCCCCAACCTTTGAAACCTTATCATCCGAAATCAAATCTAGGCTAGAGACACTGCTATCCCTGCTGCAACAGGAAACTTCTCAGTTAATCCAGGATTCCGACTCTACCAGGGCAACTTTCAAGGCAATCCGAGGCCAGATTCCTGCCGATGTTGAAGAAACACTCTTCCAAGCCGCACATCTAGAGAGTCGGCAACTCCAGTATCAAAAAGCTGCTCAACGCATTATCGACAGAGCTACCCAGGCATGACTCCAAGAGGAGATGATGAAGTATAAACAATCTGCCGATGAGAAACACAAAGACATCGGCAAATTGGAAGCCTCCCGTATGGAGCTGGAAGAGAAGATTTCCCAACTATCGGCAAAAAGAGAAGCTTTATTAGCGGAGCTGAAAAAGGTTGAAGAAGCCCTAGATATAGTCACTCAAGAGAAAGCCCAAATGCCTGACGCTATCAAGATTCTTCAGCAGGAAAGGGACAACCAAGCCCTCAAGACACTGGCTCTTAAGAAGAGAATCAAGCCAGTAGAAGGCAATGCCGATGAAGATGTAAGGACAATAGAGGAAGCCAACTAGATTTGCCTGCGTGCGATATCGACTATTCACTCACCGCTAAACTTGTAAACTTCTTTTCCATCGGCAAAGTAGTGCATCAGCAACTTGTAAAACTTCATATTAACGTAGCGTCGATACATTCTTATTGAACAAGTATTATATCTGTTTCTTCACGCATCCATCCAAATACTAGGATAATATTTCTTCAGATATTTACCATTCAATGCTCTTGGAAATATTTCTCCTTCAAGAGTTTCTAGGATATAAGCATTACCAGGAACGGACCGATTTACTCGATAAGGACCTTCCCCATTAGGAGACCACTTGCCAAACTTTGCGCTCTTAGTCCCAATCGATAAAATCAGTTTCTAGACTAGATCGCCATTAACAAATTCTTTCACCTTTACCTTCTTGTCATACCACCTAGCAACTCTTTTCTTATTCTCTTCAATGCTGAGTAAAGCCTTTAGCCGATGACCCGCCAAATCTTCCAACTCATCTTTCATGAGTGTATTGTAATCATCGGTCGACAGTTGATCTTGATGAAATATCCGCCTTGAACCGGTCTTTATTTCCCAAGGCAAAACCGCGTCATGTCCATATACCAACTGATAAGGCATCACCTTAGTAGCACCATGATAGGCCATTCGATATGACCATAAGGCCTCGTTCAAAACCGTGTGCCACCTCCTGGGATTTTCCTTAATCTTGCGCTTAATGAGTTTAATAATCCCTTTATTAGATACTTCAGCCTGACCATTAGCTTAAGCATAATAAGGAGAAGAGTTTAAAACCTTAATTCCCATCTCATCAGCAAATCCATCAAACTTTCCTGAAGTGAACATGGTTCCTTGATCGGTCGTAATGGTCTGAGAAATACCGAACCGATACACAATATGCTCCTTCAAAAAATCAATCATGTTGGCTGACGTCACATTTTTCAAAGGAATTGCCTCAACCCATTTTGTAAAGTAATCGGTGGCAACGAGGATGAATTTATGCCCTTTGCTTGATGGTGGATAAACTTGACCAATGATATCAATAGCCCATCCTCTAAACGGCCACGACTTAATTATGGGATTCATTGCCGATGCAGTTGCCCTTTGGACGTTGCCGAACTTCTGACACTCTTGACAGCCTTTAAAATACTTGAAACAATCTTTGAGTATTGTTGGCCAGTAAAATCCATTTTGCCTGATCATCCACTTCATCTTGAAAGCCGACTGATGTGCCTCGCATACTCCTTCATGAATTTCACCCATTAAACTCTTTGATTCTTCTTCACCAAGACACTTGAGCAAAACTCCATCCATTGTTCAATAATATAACTCATTATCTAGGAGCAAGTACTTAGTAGCCTGAAACCTTATACGCCTTTTGACCTTCTTAGATGGATCCTTCAAGTAATCGGCAATCTCCTTCCTCCAATTATCGGCGTCAGTTGCCAATGTCAGCACTCCCTGGACAGACTGGTACCACAAAGCATGCTGTGCTAGCCGATTAGCCTCTTCATTATGCAATCTGGAGATATGTTCAAGGCAGAAGTCCTTAAACTCCATCAATAACCGTCGACATCTTTCATAATACAAGATTAAAACTTCACTTCGACATTCATATGTCCCAGCTAATTGATTAATAACTAGCATTGAATCACCAAAGATTTCAACAGCATCGGCACGGACTCCCTGAGTAACTCCAATCCTTTCAACACAGCCTGATTGTTTGTCGATGTGTTAGCAATCGGCAATGAGAATTCGTATTTCTTCCCTTGAGGTGATATCAACACAATGCCAATGCCTGCTCCTTCTCCACATGTAGAACCATCAAAGAAAAGTGTCCATGGAGCAATCTCTAAGGAATTTATCATGCCACAATGCTGAGTAATAAAATTGGCCATCACTTGCCCTTTGACTGCTTTAGCTGATTCATAGCGCAGATCAAATTTCGATAATGCTAGAATCCACTTGCCGATTCTTCCACTTAGAATTAGCAATGACAGCATATATTTGACCACATCGTCTTTGCATATAACAGTGCATTCGGCCATTAACAGATAATGCCTTAATTTAACACAGGAGAAATATAAGCATAAGCATAACTTTTCAATGGCCGAATACCAGGTCTCAGCATCTACCAGCCTTCTGCTCAGGTAATAGATTACACGTTCTTTCCCTTCAAACTCTTGGATTAGAGCTGACCCAATGACTCCATCATCACCCGACAAATACAACCTGAAGGGTTCTCCGTGTTGAGGTGGAACTAGCACTGGAGGATTCACCAAATACTTCTTAATTTCTTCTAAAGCCAACTGCTGTTCTTCTCCCCACACGAATTTCTGATTGGCCTTCAGCTTCAACAATGGACTAAAAGCTTTGATTCTTCCTGATAAATTAGATATGAATCTTCGAATAAAATTAATCTTGCTGATCAGAGACTATAGTTCGGTCTTATGAGTAGGAGCAATCACTTTATTGATGGCATCAATGGACTTCCTGCTAATTTCAATACCCCTCTGATGCACCACGAAGCCTAAGAATTGTCCTGCCGATACACCAAATGCACACTTGTTGGGATTCATTTTTAACCCATGTTTCCTTGTGCACTCCAATATCTTCTGCAAGTCAACCAGATGATTTTTGAAGTCTCCAGACTTAACCACCACATCATCTATATAAATTTCAACCAATGTGTTGATGTACTCATGAAAAATGTAATTCATAGCTCTCTGATAAGTAGCACCGGCATTCTTCAAACCAAAAGTCATGACTATCCATTCAAATAACCCCACATGACCTGGACATCTGAAGGCAGTCTTGGAGATATCTTCTTCGGCCATAAAGATCTGATTATATCCGGCGTTCCCATCCATGAAGCTAATAATCCAATGTCCAGTAGCAGCATCAATTAATAAATCGGCAACGGGCATCGGGTAGCCATCCATCGGTGTAGCTTTGTTAAGATTCCTGAAATCAATATAGACACAAAGTTTCCCATTCTTCTTGTAGACAGGAACCACATTAGAAATCCATTCAGCATATCAGCATTATCGGATGAACTTTGCTTCAATCAACCTTGTTATTTCGGCCTTGATATCAGGCAGCACTTTAGGATTGCATCGGCATGCTGGCTGCTGATGTGGCCGAAATCCTTGTTTGATAGGTAGCCGATGTTCGACAATTGATCGATCTAACCCGAGCATCTCTGTGTAATCCCAAGCAATACAATCCTTATATTCCTTCAATAAAGCAATCAATTGTTTTCTGCTCTGGAGATCTAACTTAGCACTAACAAAAGTTGGCCTTGGTCTACCGCCGTCACCAATGTCTACTTCTACTAAGTCATCAGCCGATGTAAATCCATGGCCCAATTTTCCATCATCGGCAAACCTATCCATTATAACTCATCTTCGGAGCCGACTGCTTGGATCGGTGGCAGCTCATAATTGGCAATCCTGAGAAACTCTGAATCCCATGCTTCTCCCGATATACACTTGGACCGTGCGTAAGTTTCGGAGTCTGCCGATGCAATTATATAAGATGAATCCCCAAGGACTACTTCAATCTTATCTTCCACCCACTGTACGAGGCACTGGTGCATTGTAGAAGGAACGCAGCAATTGGCATGAATCCAATCCCTTCCTAATAGCAGATTATAAGCACCTTTACCGCCGATGACAAAGAACGTGGTCGGCAATGTTTTGCTGTCGATAGTTAAATCAGTGCAAAGCGCTTCCTTAACTGGTGATATATTACCTTCAAAGTCTTTAAGCTTCATATCAATCTTGGCCAGATCTTGATCTCCTTTCCTAAGCCTTCGAAACATGACATATGGCATGATATTAATTGCAGCTCCCCCATCTATGAGTATCTTGGATACTGGCTGCCCATCAATTCTGCCTTTGACAAATAAAGCTTTGAGATGCTGTCTCTCATCATCGGTAGGCTTCTCAAAAACAGCCATCATTGGATCCAAGGTCAACTAAGCTATTTGTTCGGAAGGAACAACTTCCTCTTCATCAATGGTAAGTGCTAGGAATTCCATCGGCAACATGAAAACCATGTGATATCTGTTGATGGGCCTTCATCTTTGTGCTTTGGTTGCCACACTTGAGACTTCACCCCACGGGAGTTTTCTTCTCTGCACTCACATTGCATCTTCCTCTTCTGAGTTTTTGTCAGACCTTTAGGGCACCATTGAGGAAGCTTTGTCTTCCAGATAGGCTGATAATGTTTCGTATTCGAATCTGGGCAGTTTATGTTGGGATCTCTGCAGAGTATTGCTTCATCAGGAACTCTTGCATTGGCCATCACCTCGAGTTCTTGATCCATTGGAAAGCAGTCGTCATGCCTACCCAGCCTTTCATATACACTGGTTCTGCCCCCCAGCCGATCATGCACTGATGCCCTTCCTCTGATCGGCTCATTGACGCACCATCTCCGATCACCATAATACGGTCTTCTTTTTGCCCGATCGGCTCGATCGTAACCATTGTACTCAGGGCAGCTATCAACAGTAGGCAATTTAATGTCTTCTTCCCAGCAATAAATGAAGAACGGGCATCGCCAATGACCTTCATGCCGACGCCATTCTTCCCAACGCAACTCAACCGTCACTGCCGATAGCGATCACCTAAAACTCTATAGGGAGCAGGTCTAGGAGGTCTTCCGGAACTGCTGCTTTCTTCAACTGCTCTTTTTCCTCTTAAGTAATCGGTGGTTACTTGATTTCTAGGATCCACCGATGCGTTCCTCTTAGCATTTGCCGATGTTAATACTCTGGTCTTGCTCACGGCATCCACCATGTTTGCTGGGAAAGGGTGCTGATCAATCTTCATTGGCCTTTGAGATTTAGAGTTATCAAACTTAATTCTCCCGGACTCAATAGCCGATTGCAATTGCTGCCTGAATACTTTACAATCATTGGTACTGTGCGAAGTTGCATTATGAAATTTGCAGTACCTCATTTTCTTCAGCTCTTCTGCCGATGGGATCACATGATTATGTGATAGCTTGATTTGGCCCTCTTGAAGCCGCAGATCAAATATTCTATCGGCCTTCATGATGTCAAATGTGAACTTCTCTGGCTCCTTTTGACCAAAAGGACAAGATATTGGCTTCTTACCTTTCACCCACTTAGCCAGGCCGATAGTTGGTTCTTCATCTGAGTCTGATTCCTCTTCTTCTTCTACAAAGGACACCTTTTTACTCCAAGTCTTTCTAGGTTCTGGAGCTCGAGCACCTTGGTCAGAAATCCTTTGCACAATATGGCTTAAACTTTTAAACTCCTGAGAATCATATTTGTCTCTGAGGTGTGGCAACAGACCCTAAAAAGCTAAACTAGCCAACTGGCGATCATCAAGCACCAAGCTGTAGCATCTGTTTTTCATATCTCGTACCCTTTGCACAAAGCTCTCCACCAATTCATCACTTCGTTGTCTCAATTTCACTAAATTGGTAAGCTTCTTCTCATGGACACCAGTAAAGAAGTACTTGTGGAACTGTCTCTCCAAATCCACCTAAGTATGAATAGAATTCGGCGGCAATGAGATAAACCATGTGAATGCCGATCCAGACAATGAAGATGAGAATAATCGAACTCTCAATTCATCCCTGTTAGCTGCTTCTCCGCACTGGATGATGAAACGATTGATATGGTCCATTGTTGATGTATCATCCTATCTAGAGAACTTAGTAAAATCTGGTACCTTGTACCGATTTGGAAAAGGAATTGAGTCATGTGCTGGAGGGTACGGAGTCCGATAAGAGTAAGTATTAATCTTGGGCTGAATCCCAAATTGCTCTTTCATCACTTCCGCAATCTTATCGGTCCAAAACGCATCTTGATCTTGCTGATGCACTGGCTGAATCTCTGCTGGAGGTGCTGGCTGATATGCTTCTACGTATCCTTGTGGTATTCGGTTTGGAGGAATCGACATATTCACAGCACCAGTCTGTGGGGGAAAGCTCATTGGCTGTCTTACCGATGTTTGATCCTGGAAAGCTGCCTGTGAACAATACTGCTGAGTCCCCATCACCTGGTAGCTTGGCTGAATAGCATGTTGCTGAGCTGGCGCTTGCCCTGGCCAATTGTGATTATAACTCATCGGCACCTGATTTGCCGATGGCTGATAGCTCACTGACAATTGATGCTCTTGTATGATTGGATGATAACCAGCATAATTGCCTTGATTTGCAAGTAACCCAGATTGAGATACAAATGGCACTATGGGTTGTCCTGTAGTAGAAACTTTCTGTTACATTAGCGGGGAACTTGCCAATGGATTCGCATAAGATGTCTGCTGCGGAGGCGCGTGGAATCCCATTGACAATGGCTGTATAGTAGGAGGTGTAGTAGAATAATGTGATACCTGGGTCATCGGTCAGACCAGAGTAGCCGATACCATAGGACTCTTTCCTGCTACATCATGCACCTGAGACAATCCAGAATTGGCGATAGATAGTCCTGGAGGCATCCCATATCCCCACCAATTAGCAGCAACCTGGCTGTGTTGACCTAAAGGACCTGACATTGCCGATGTCGATATATCTATACCCAATTGAGTGATCTACCTTTCCTGAGACATTAGACCTGATCTTATCGGTGTGGCTTCAATGTTAGGTGATCCTGATAAAGCTAGAGGAGTAGGAGCTTCCATACTCTCAACGGCTGGAATTGCCGATGGAGTACTGACAGATGCCGATCCCGGCTGATGATATGCCGGCCCGACATAACCTGGTGCTTGTCCTTCTCTTAATGTTTGCACAACAGCATTGTAAACAGTATTGGACAGCATGGTGGAGTGGTTGATCAAAGCATGATTCAATGCAGAATTAACCATCTCCTGTAATTTACCAGGGTTGGAGTCAAAAGTTACCTACCGAGGCAACGGCAGATCTTGCTTCTGGATTACTTCTCCACCCCTATTCTTGCTGAAAGACATCAAGCAGAGCTACCTGTAATCCTCCATAGCTTTTTCCATGGCTAGCTTCTGATCTTCCTTGAGATCTGACTCTGATATCTCGATGATGTTCTCTGGATTGATATCAGCAGGGTTCTTCATGATAAATCTATTGACTTTGTCCCACTGGGTGTGCCAAAAGATGTGTTTATGCAAAGTTCTATCTACAAACACACCGGGCTAATACCCAAATTCGATATCCGAAGCGTGCCAGTCGATTTGACCTGTTAATCGACAAGGATGATAACTTGAACAAAAACCAAACGAGACGACAGTGATGTGCCCGGACGTCAAAGCTCGGATTGCTCAGGAACACAGAACTCGCGAGGTCGCCGGAGATCGAGTTGATGCAGCCCATCGATTCTCTAAAGAACTCGTTGAAAAAGAGATAATACTTGATGAAGTCGTCGAAAAGTAAAGTGCTGGTAGAAGTAAATTGCGATAAAAAGTAGATTTATTTATTGATGCTTCGATCCTCATTACAATGCCCTTCGGCACATATTTATACTCTGCTATTCGAAGAATCCTAATCGAATATGAAAAGCTTAAATATAGAAAAATAAACTTATTCCTTATACAAACTCTATCTCTAAAGGAAAGGAATAAAACTCGTATAGGAACTAGACTCAGACTACACTACGAAAATCATAAGCTCACATGATGCTGATCCTCTGTCCGTTTTTGTCATGATGAAGTTATCTTTCCATCGGCATACTCTCTGGTATCGACAACAATCTTCTAGTCTCCGGCCTGTCTCATCGGCAACAGCTCTTTAGTTTCATCGACAGCAATCCTCTAGCTCCCTGCTAGTCTCATCGGTAACAACTCTTCAGCCTTATCGATAACAACTCAGACCAATCCACCCTTCATCGGCAACATCAAAAGCAATGCTGAAGACAAAATAATAACCAATCCCTTGCCGATTAGCTCAATTTCCGATTCTTACTGACACGTACCGAAAAACGATGTCAACAATCCTCCACCTCTTTTGCCTTGCCACTGAGCGCCGCTACGAGCTGGTCGGTAGCGATACTAGGCACAGGTGCTTCGTAAGCCTGATTGGGGATCAAAGGATTAATTAAATCTTCAACAAAAACTCCAGGAGGCACCTCAGCTCATGATGATCCGAGCTTAGATAGCTCATCAGCACCTGTGTTCTCGGAATGAGGTATATGGGTAAACTCCAGTCCATAGAACTTGTTCTCCATCCGACGAATTTTGGCCATGTGGGCATCCATCTTCTCATTGACCACATCCTAGTCTTTGTTGACTTGTCCGATGACCAGAGTAGAATCTCCATACACCAGGAGCCATTTTATGCCTAGCTCGACTGCAATACGGATGCCATGGAGGGCAGCTTTGTACTTGGCCACGTTGTTGGACGCCTTAAAATGGATGCGCAAGACATAACGTAGCATGACTTTGGAAGGAGATATGAAGTAAACCCCTGTTCCGGCGCCATCGATGTACAAGGAACCATCGAAGTACATCTGCCAGTGGTCGACAGACGAATCGGCCAGAGGCAGATTAAGGTCCGACCACTCCACAACAAAATCAACCAGGGCCTGAGACTTCACAGTCTTGCGCTACAAAAGTTCAGTGTGAACTTGGAGAGCTCTAACGCATATTTAACAATACGGCTGTTAGCATCTCTATTGCGTGAGAATGTCGCTGAGCGCAGCCTCCATGACCACTGTAATTTGTAGGCCTAAAAGTAATGGAGAAGCTTGCGCTTGGTGATCAGGAGCACGTAGAGCAGCTTCTGCATGTGGTTGTAACACTGCTTGGTTTTGTTGAGAACCTCGCTAACGTAGTAGACTGGGCACTGGAAACTATAGATGTGCCCGATTTCCTTGCGCTCGACCACCATCAAGGTGCTAACCATGTTGGTTGTGGCGGCAATGTAGAGGAGAAGCTCCTCGCCATCTCATGGGACTATGAGCACTTGGTGAGTCGCAAGGTACTCCTTGAGCTATTTGAAAGCCTTGTCGACCTCCTCCATCCAGTTGAACTTCTCCTTAGCTTTGAGAAGTTTGAAAAAGGGAAGCCCTTTCTCAGCCATGCGGGAGATGTAGCAGCTCAGGGCCGCCATGCAGCCAGTGAGTTTCTAGATATCCTTGACGCTTCATGGTGGTTGCAAATCTAGCATGATTTGAACCTTCTCAGGATTTGGGCATATGCCATCCTAGCTGACAACATTGTCGAGCAGGATCCCGGAAGGAACGCCAAAGATGCACTTGTTGGGATTTAGTTTCCACTGGAACTCATTGAGGGCTGCGAAGGTTCGTTGGAGGTGACAACCAATGTATGGGACTCCCTGGTCTTCACCACCACATCATCTACATATGCCTCGACAAGGTCATCAGCGATCTCATGCTCGAGACAGGCCTGGATGGCCCACTGGTAGGTAGCTCTGGCGTTCTTGAGGCCAAACAACATGGTCATGTAGCAGAAAGCACCGAAGGGGGTGATGAAGGCGGTCTTCTCCTAGTCCTCCTTCTTGAGGGCTATTTGATGATAGCCCGAGTAGCAATCTAGGAAAGAGAGCAGCTCGCAACCTGCAGTAGAGTCTACAACCTCATTGATTCGAGGAAGATTGAAAGCCTATTTAGGGTAGTGCTTGTTGAGATCGGTGTAATCAATGCACATTCACCATTCATTATTGTTTTTAGTATAAGAACCAGATTTGCTAACCACTCCAGGTGATACACCTCTTTGATAAAGCCAGCTGCTAGAAGCTTGGGTACTTCTACCCTAATGACTTCCTTGTTGTCACGAGCGAACCATCACATCTTTTTCTTGATCCATTTAGCGGTGTTCGAGACGTCAAGGTAGTGCTCGGCCTTTTTCCTCAGAACACCTGGCATGTCGGTGGATTTCCATGTGAACATGCTGATGTGCTCTCGAAGAAATTAGAAGAGCGCGTCTTCCTATTTGGGGGGAAGTGTAGCCCTTATCTTGGTGGTCTTCGAGGGGTTGCTTGGGTCGAGCTCGATCAACTTGTGCTGCTTGACCTTGTTGGAAGGTCGCCATGCAGACCTGACCAGAACCTCGAGCTTCGCATGGGGCGCCTCCTTGACACCAAGGCTGGTGTGCTCCATGGCATGCTTCAACTCCTCGAACTCCACGGCTGCATAGGTGTCAAGCTCGCACACACGCGCCGTGAAGACGTTATCGCGAAAGGAAAGGATGCCCACAATGAGGAACCCACAATGAGGAACCGCCATGAACTTGGTGATCCCTGGTCGGCCAAGGATGGTGTGGTAGATGCCCTCGAAGTCAGCCACGATGAAGGTAATGTGGTCAATGGGGAAGTGCTACTTCGTCCCGAACTGGACAGGCAATGTGATCTGCCCGAGAGGGTATGAGGGTTTGCCCGGCATGATGCCCCAAAATAGAGACTCGTATGGCTTAAGGTTCTCCTGCTTTAGCCCTAGCTCCTTGAAGGCTAGATAGAATAGAATGTTCAGGGCACTGCCACCGTCAATGAGCACTTTCTCAAACTGGACGCCATCTATCACCGGGTCAAGGACCAGCGGGAAACAACCAGCATCGAGGATTTTGGCCCACATATCATTGTGGCTGAATCATATGGGTTGCTTGGACCAGGCGGGCACCTTGACATCCATGACGAAGTCGTCAGCTTCCTGGATAGCCACGATGGCTCGCATTAGCAGCTTCTTGTCGTGGGCATTCTCCGACCTTACCGCTAAAGATGACAGCGGTCACATTCTTCATGGGATCCCTGTAGGCGTGCCGTGGGTTCTGATCTTGAGCTTCTTCCTCATTGGCGTCCTCCTGCTAGATGGCTTTCTTGGCTTTGGCTTTCGGG
The DNA here is from genome assembly GCA_023333625.1 of Bothriochloa decipiens. Lineage (NCBI taxonomy): Eukaryota > Viridiplantae > Streptophyta > Magnoliopsida > Poales > Poaceae > Bothriochloa > Bothriochloa decipiens. The sequence goes on along the minus strand of JALGXP010000514.1, from coordinate 2,770 downwards.
GCCGGGCACGGCTTCTTGTTTGTCGTCTTCTCAAGTGCCTCCACAAGGACTCTACACTCGCCTAGCGTGTGACCCTTGCTAGGGTGACAGGGGCAGTCCTGGCTGAGGACCTTGTCGAGCTCTTCATTGTTCGCCCGCTTCTGGCCTTTTATCGCGTTGACAAAGAATTCATTGCGGTTATGCTGACCACCTTCGTAGGCATCCCGACCATGCCGCTTGAAGGAGCGATCGTCGCCATGGTGGTCGGGATCACGATTGCCATGACGGTTGCCGTGATGATCATCCCGTTGAGCTGGTCAACGGTCCTAATTCCTTTCGCGGTCATGATCGTCATCACGGCGGTAGTTGCGATCGGAAGGGACGGGGTCGCCTTTGTTGAGTCCATCGTCGAGACGAGTGAATCTATGGGTGATGGAAAGGAGCTCTTCCATGGTTCTTGGTCGCTCGAGGAGCAACTCCTTGAGATCTAGACCACGTGGTTGGACCAGACCGGCGATGAAGAGGTTGATCCCTTCTGCCAGAGTGACATCGATCACATGATTCCACGCGTCGGAGAAACACCTGATGTATTGTCACAGTGATTCCCTTGGATGATGCCGCACCTGTGCTAGAGTGTACTTGGTGTTCGGCTGGACACAGGTTGGCTTGAAGTTGTCGACGACCATCTGCCTAAGCTACGGCTAGCTGTGGATGCTGCTACCACGTTGGCGGAGTAGCCAGGAGGTAGCAACATTGCTCAAGACTACCGGGAGGTATTTGGCCATGACATACTAGTCACCACCAGCTACTCGATGGCCACCTCGTATAGCATGATCCAGTGCTCAGGATCCTCCTGCCCATCGGACATCTTGACATCCCTAATACGGAAGTGCTTCAGCCAGAGGATGGCTTTGAGTTCTTCTGAGAATGGGGCTGGTCCGCCCATGTGTCACCAAGCACGGTAATGTGGCTTTAAGTTCTTCTAAGAACGGGGCTAGTCCGCCCATATGTCGCCGAGCACGGTAACGTTCATCGAGGTGGCCACAGAGATCACGACATTAGGGCTGCTCGACTTCCTGGTTGTGCTCGGTGCGGTGATTGGCCTGTTGCTGGTTGGTATGCTGGCGATTGCCGTGTTGGCATTGGTCGTTGCATGACACCTCTCGTGGGGCGTTGTTGGCGTTGGCATCCCAGGGCTGTTCAGGCGGAGGTCCTCCTTGGTTGGACTCGTTGTCAGTGCCACTCTCCACAAGTTGGCGATGATGACTGCGCCGGGATCACCGCGACCGATGTGACATGGTCAGCGAACCGACAGAGCAGAGCTGAACCACCTGTGCTTCGACGGCGATCAAAAAATCACGGATCACTTCGACCCCGAGCGTGTTCGGGGGAAGGTTGTTGAGCCGATCCATAGCCACAGCGATGTTGGCCATGGGAGTCTCGTGGACGATTTGATCCCCCCACCATGTTCAATTTTCCACTGAGGTTGCGTTGGAGGAGGCGCGGCTGAGGGCCTGCACCATTACCACCGTTGCCATTGTTGTTACCGGCGCTCGCTTCTTGTGCCTCCAGGAGGTGTTGGCGTTCCCGATCAGTGTTGCGGCCCTCCCTTGCTTGCTTCTCCTACTCTGTTTCATTTGGAATAGGAGGCTCATCCACGCTGACCATGAATACCGAGCCGTTGAAGCCAGGCGGGATCCTACGGGTGCCTGGTGCCGTGTTGGCAGAACGGGTCTGTCGATACCCTGGAAACAGGCATCCCAGACCCCTTGCTTAACAAACTAAAGCCCCGCAAAATCAGCATCTTGAACCCTCCGATAATCTCCTGCGCTAACGTACGAAGGCCCAAAGGCTGAGACGTATTGGACTGGCCCGCGAACGAACAACGACGGCCCGAAACCAACGCTCGCTCGAAAGGTTACCGAACGGACCAGTGGTGTTCATCAGAGAGGGTACCGAACGGACAAGTACTGTATGCACGAGGGTACGATTCGAGCTACCCCTCGAGGACGGAACTTCGTCCAGCGAACGAGCCGGCCCTCGAGGACGTAACTTCGCCCAGCAAACGAGCCCCCCTCGGGGACGGAACTTCGCCTGGGCGAATGGTCGGCCCTCGAGGACGGAGCGCCCCTCGGCCACCAACTCCCCCGTACGAATCCGCGCGCATTTAATGCGATCTATCTACCCCCGCCTAACCGCATGGCCACAGTTACGGTAACAGTCACAGGCGTGGCGGTCAAATCTACTTTTACTGCCCATGCCCCGGAATCCCGCAAGTCATATTACGCTGTTGCGCCATACCGAGTGCTGTGCCACGACCCGTACCGCCTCGAGACATATAAACTAACCTGTTTACCATGTTTTCCGGGATTCGATCTTATCCAGCGAAGCTCGACCACCTCGGCAAGACTCCCTCGGCTCCGGCCAGGATCCTCGACCGCCACCCCTCGACTTCACCGAGCGTACCCTCGAGCTAAACTTCAACAACTCCCGATGCGACGGCTGCAGGGCCTCCCATACCGATGTACATCACTACAGCGGCTCCGACATAATCGGCCTCAACGTCGTACGTCATCAGCGTCATGTGGACACGAAATACATGTACACCTGCGCCCCTCCTTCGTCTATAAAAGGAGGCGCCAGGGCGTTAGAAGAGAGGGACGGAGAGGATCTAGAGCATAGGAACACTAAGGCCCTAGACCACTGAACGACACCGTGAGCCTGTGGAGGTCGAGAACAAGGCGCCCGCACGCCCCAACTCCGCCTTTCACTCCTCACACCAGCTTGTATT
>JALGXP010000513.1:0-30626 GCA_023333625.1 Bothriochloa decipiens | reverse complement strand
ATGTCAGTACTGACACTGTCAAAGTGTGGTGAGCTGAGGTCTTCCACAACTTTAATCCGGTGAAGACGGCATCGAAGAAGCCTCAACATCCATTTAACTGCATGCATCGGCCACCACAGGTGTGTGTAACTCGATGTCATATGCTACATATTGCTGACCAGTATATAGCTGATTCTGAACATGTATGTGCATTGCTGACGTGATGTAGAAAATTGGTGGGTAGGACCGTACGGTGTTTATCTCGACCATCCTGACTGGAGACTGGCCGCGCGGAGAGGCCCTGCGCTGGGAGCGCACGCTTACCGACCTGGCCGGCCAGGTGGTTGACAGTGATGGGAGCAGCGATGAAGAAGAGGAGGTGGAGGCAGTCGAGCAGGGAACAACCTTGCACGGCAAGAGGGCGCAGCGTCGGGTTGCTGCTAAGCAACCACTGTCGCGCTCGTCCCCTCTGAAGGGTAGCACCTCAAGTCCCTCAATTGGGGGAAGTCCCAGGTTGAAGAAAGGTATCGCTAACAAGACCAAAAGGAAGAGGGGTGTGGTGATCTCATCGTCCTCGTCATCAGAGGACTCAGAGGATAATGTGCCTCTGAGTCAAATAATCAAGAAGCCCCTGAGGACGCCCCCACCGAGTTTGTCCCGATAAGTGACGCACCCACAGGGATCCCCACCACCGAATACACAAGTTGCAACGCCGCCGACTAGTCCTTGGAGGTCTGCATCGCCAGCAATCGGTGATCAGCGTCGGTCGTCATCGACGGTCGTGGAGCCGTTGCCAAAGTCCAACCTGGCAACAGAAGAGACTGTCCTCCGTCCTCCATCACCATTGGGGCCAGCGAGTCCAACCGGGAGGTCACCACTCGTCGTCACGCCGGCTGCATATTCACCTGTCCTGCCGAAAATGGGTGCTCCATGAGGTGATGACCGTGCTGTAGAGTAGGAGGCTGGCGGGGTTGGTGATGGCGCAGATGCCACTGTGATGGGCACAATAGAGACAGAGGCAGCGGTTGGCACTAGCAATGCCGGTTGGCAAGAGGTAGCCGAAGGAGGTCATCGGTGTGGGCGCTTTGAGTCATTCCACCATGTAAGTGGAGTATAATTTTGTGGAGATTGATTATTTGATAATTTTGTGGATGAGTATAATATCTTTGGTGCTCTGTAGTCCGAAGTTCATCAAGGCGTCAAAACTGCACAGGGGCCGACGGTTGTGAGTGTGGAGCTGGGCATGGGCCTAGTGGTTGAAGAGAGGACCCTCGTCGTCCTTGTAGCTACTAGCAGGGTGATGGTGGTATACACTCCTATGCTGTCACCGCCACCACGCTCGGCCGCTGCCGAGCAAGTTGGGACGTCGGGCTTTGGCCAGTCAGTGTAGGCACAGGGTGTTGGCGGAATGCGGGTAGAGGAAATCACCGATGACACTACATAGAGGGTGGAGCAGACTCGGACTTGGTCTGCCAGGTGCAGGTGAGAAGAACCTAACCAACTTGATGATTACTGTATGTCCCATTTAGCCCCATGATGATGTTGTTGTGTTTGTTAGGATATTGCCAAGGTCGCTGAGCAGCGGAAACAGGTGATTGACCAGGTCAAGCCTGCTCTAGAGGAGAACGCCAAGCTGCGCGGTGAAGTGGAGCAACTGAGGCGGACCGCACAAGGTCTGAACACCGAGCTGACAGCACGGGTGGCGGAGCAGGAGAGGACGGCTGAGCAGGTGACGCTGCTGCTACGTCAAAAATAAGGTATGTACCTCAATTACCATGATTTCTTTGTACTGCCAACGTGGTCACCATGCCCATGCGGTTGCAGATATAGAAATTCAGGTGAAGCACGCCCAGGAGCCTATTGCGCAGCTGCAGAGCCAAAACGCTGAGCTGGTGGCCAAGCATGCTGCTTTATAGAAAGATATGCAGGGTGAGGTGTACTGCTGGTGTGGTGTACCATATTGCTGTGTTCTCTTGTTGTGAGAAATCTGTGTTTGTGATACAGATCGTCTCCATGTGGCCCAAGAGCAAGTCCGCGTCCTGAACACGGAGACCAAGCGGATGCAAGGGCAGCTCACTGAGGTGGTCGGTGGGATTGCTCTAGTGCTTAATGTGCTCGCAGAGAATAGCTCTGAAGACATTATCCTGACGACGCCCTTGGGGGTTGTGATCAATGCTTGTAAAGCATCCTGGTTGCATCTGAAGGAATTTACCAAGGATGTTGTAGAACACGTGGGGTCGCATGTGCTAGCAGTGGTGCACTCTCATTATCCAGAGGTGGACTTAGTCCGTTTGGGTAAGGGAGTGGTAGTCGACACTGATGGTGCTGCCGCAGAGAACCTTATGCTTGGCTCAGTGGCAACGGCGAAGGAGATGGTGAAGGACATCCACATAGTAACTTAGATGTGTTGATGTTTGCTGTGCTCCTAGTACATGTGGGTGCCTTTTGTATGAAAGAGCTTTGTTTAGTCATATGGGGCATGTGGCGCTTGTTTTTTAGTACTGATCTAGAGACAGTATGACCCTAAAGGTCTTTACGTTTAATGCTTAGCTAAGACGTTGGCAGATTGTGTGTGAATCAATCATCATGTTGATGGAAGAAACGTGGCAGCCAGGGGATAGCAAATGTTGTATTAGGAAACACAACAAAATCGTACTGATATACTCATTTGAATGAGGATGAAACAGTAACAATCTTTATTCAATCGACTTGTATCAAGAATATATATAGAGATACATGTAACACCTAGTACTAGCTATCACGGGTAAAATCGACTGAGAAGGTTGATATGCCATGAGTTTAGGATGTCAACGGGTGGCTCATCAAGGGTGCATAGCCTATAACAGGTCAGCCTTGTGACTTCCTTGACCATGTACGGTCCCTCCCAATGGGATGCAAGCATATGGAGACCCTCGGTGTTCTGTTTGCATCGTAGTACTAAGTCACTGACCACAAAAAACCTGTCTTTGACATTGCGGTTGTAGTAGCATCGCACGAAGGCGAGGTATTTGGCTGTCCGAGCACATGTGTGAAGCCATTTTTCTTCGATGTTGTTGACATCGAGCTTTCTAGCTTCGTTAGATCGTTCTTTGTCATAGTGCTCCACTCGTGGTGATTGAAACATGATTTCTTCGGGGAGAACGGCCTCTGATCCGAATATCATGGAGTACGGAGAAACACCAGTATTACGGCTTGGTTGGGTTCGGAGGCCCTAAATGACGGCTGGTAGCTCTTTGAGCCACCAACCAGAATCCGTGTCCTTGTCTCTGTACAGGCGTTTTCGCAGGGCGTCAAGGATCATTCCGTTAGCCCTCTCCACCTGCCCATTGGCTCGAGGGTGAGCTACCAAAACATACTTGACCTTGATGCACTTGTCATCGCAGAAATCGAAGAAGTCACTTCCAGTAAAAGTGGAGCCGAGGTCGGTAATAATGGTGTTGGGAATGCCGAAGCGATTAATGACATCATTTAGCATTTTGGCGGCCTTTTTGGCGATGGCTTTGACCAATGGTTTGTATTCAATCCATTCAGAAAATTTATTGATCAGCACGTAGACGTACTTGAAGCCGCCAGGAGTTTTCTTGAAGGGGCAGATCATGTCGAGTCCCCGGCATGAGAAGGGCCATGAAGCAGGGATGGTTTATAACTCATGGGCTGGTACATGAATCTATTTTGTGAAAAATTGGCAATTTTTACAGTGACGTACTAGTTCCTCTGCTTCAGCGACGGCTGACGACCAATAGAAACCTGCTCTGAAGGCTTTGCCGACTAGTGTATGAGACGCTGCGTGGTTGCCACATTCACTAGAATGAATTTTATCCAACAACTCAACGCCTTCCTCTTGTGTGATGCATTTTTGCAAGATTTCTTGACGTGCATTTTTGCGCATTAACTTATCGTCCATGAGGATGCAATGTTTGCTATGCCGAACGAGGCGTTCCTTCAGAATCGAGTCATCAGGAACGTCTTCGTCAATGAGATAGCGTATAAATTCAATCCGCCAGTCGGGTTGCGGTGATTTTGGCTGCTTTGTTAACTGGTTGATGAGTGGCTGGTCGATCTACATCGCAGATGTGTCATCTGGAGGTTGAGTTAAATCTGCATTATTATCAGATACAAAATTTTGTCCAACTAGGGGGCCGTCATCAAGGACCATGGCCTCGGGCTGGTCGGCACAGAGTTGGTCGGAGTGCTACATGGAGCATTGCTTGCGACAGCAGGTGGCCTAGCCAGGGATTCCTCGACCACCGCTGGCTCATCTCTGACTTATGGGTCAAGTAGATCTTAGACAACTATGCCATGTGGTACTGCAGCTCACGAAGAACCAAATTTGGATAGCTCGTCGGCGGCTTTATTCCTGGCTTGTACCACATGAATGAACTCCAGGTCGTAAAACTTGTGTCCAAGTTTTTGGATCTCGGTGATGTAAGGCTCCATCTTCTTGTTGTTGGTGTCCGTTCTTTGTTTACCTAGTTGATTACAAGGATGGAGTCATCATACACCATGAGTCTTTTGATGCCAAGCTCGACGGTAATCCGTAGTCCGTGCAACGCGGCTTCATATTCAGCCGCGTTGTGGAGGCTTCAAAGTGGATGCATAGGACGTAACGTAGCTTGTCTCCGGATGGGGCGATGAAGTAAACCCCAGCTCCTGCTCCGTCGATGTTGAGGGAGCCATCAAAATACATCTCCCAGTGCTCGTGGCTGGTGTCTTGCCAAGGCGTTGTCAAGTTTGACCACTCAACGAGGAAGTCGGCTAGAGCTTGCGATTTTATCGTACTGTGGCTTTTGAACTTTATGGTGAAGGCCATTAGCTCAAGCGCCCATTTGACGATCCGACCACTTGCGTCTCTATTGTACAGGATATCACGTAGTGGGAAGTCGGTGATCACGATGATGTGGCAAGATTGGAAGTAGTGTAAAAGTTTCCTCTTGGTGATCAAGATGGAGTAGAGCAGCTTCTCTACATGGTGATAGTGCTGCTTGGAGTCTGTCGATGAAACCTCCTCGGCAGTCTACCATGGGATACCCCGAGGTAGTAGATTTATGGCGAGGGTGTGCAAAGACCTACGATCTAGATGTGAGACGCAAGACAAACAACCAGGACAACCAGGGTTTATCCAGGTTCAGGCCGCTCAAAAGCGTAATACCCTACGTCTTGCGTCTCTACTGCTGTATTGATGAGTATCAGAGTACAATGACCAGAAAACATCAGATTAGATCCGATGCATTCTAGGGGTCCTTGTCCGCCTTATATAGCCGGGGGACAAGGTTACATATCTAGGGTAATCCCTATGGTCGGTTACATTGCGCCGTATCATTGGAGTACATGAATAGATCTAACCGACTAAGACTCCTTGCATGCCAAGCAGCCTTCAGCACCCGTGCGGCCCACCGATCTAGGCGGTAGCAAACCACGGACTTTGTCTTGTCGTCTAGCCCATCAACCAGGAGGATGATGGACCAGCATTCGTCGTCTGGTCTAGGCTGTCTTGTCCGAGTAGCCCAAAGTCTAGCTGCGAGGGTATACGGGGTCTATACCCCCACAGCTAGTCCCCGAGCACCATGTATCTTGAGGGAGTCGCCATCTTGACCTATGCTGAGCAGTGAAGATGCAGACCACGTGACACCGAGCAATGAAGATGTAGACCACGTGACACCAAGCAGTGAAGATGCAAACCACGTAATCCCGACTAGCACTGATGCTGACCAGGCAGCGTCGTCCAGGCTTATCCCGAGCAGTTCGTAAGTCTGCTCCTGACCACAGCTTCTGTCAAGGAAGTTGATCTGTCACAAGATGCATGGTGTTCCAAGAAAACTAAAAATTCTTTTTACGTCCTGAGACGTGGGCCCACATTAACACGTGACACGAAGTGTCACTAGGATGCTAACATGAACCATCCATAGAAGTAAGTACAGCGAACCAAGAACAAAAAATAGGCCAAAGTCACCATGAGGTGACGTGGGCCCATGTAGTCCCCAAGCTCAATAGAAGATAGAATATGTTGTATTGAGATTTTTAAGAAAAAGTCAAATAAAACACCAGCTAATGTAATCAATGCTGAATACCCTTTCAAGAACCGAGAACAGAAAATAGGCCCAAGTCACCGCGAGGTGACATGGGCCCACATAGTCCCCAAGCTCGATAGAAGATAAGATATGTGGTATTGGGCTTTTTAAGAAAAAGTCAAAAATAACATCAACTAGTCATAGCCAGTATAAAAGGACTAGACATGTTCCAATTGACTTGCAAACCCCAAGTGTCCTTAGGACGGGTCATAGGCTCAATCGTGTCAAGGGACACCGAGAACTCATGGTCCACAAGCAGTATTGGGTGGAAAGCTACCGGGCAGTCCCCAGGTGTGCTCGAAATAGGTCATAGGCTCGACCGAGTAAAGGACACCGAGAACCTATGGTTCATAAGCACCACTTGGTGGGAGGCTACCACGCAGTCCCCAGGTGTGCTCGAAACAGGTCACAGGGTCGACCGGGTCAAGGACACCGAGAACCCGTGGTTCGTAAGCATCACTAGGTGGAAAACTGCCATGCAGTCCCCAGGTGTGGGAAATTCAATATTTGACCCAAAAGAACCAGTCCTGAAATTTAAGGAAGAAATCTAGAACAAATTTGGAAAGAACTATATAATGAAAAGCAAATCTAGGATTAGCTCCCAAGATTACCGGGCATGTGCCAGACTTAAGGAAAGACCAATCAGGGAAAGCGCGTGAAAAAATAAAAAATCCACGGCCCACATCCGCACTCGGGGACTAGCACGGCCCACTAGGGTGGAAAAAGAGACATCCACATGAGTCAACTGGGTCCAACCCTAGACGTCAAAGCGACGTCATCCGATTAGTATAAATAACAAGCGCCACCAGGGGAATCACTTCCGCGTCGCATTCATTTTGACTCCCACTCTCTCCACCTTCTCGAGCGCTCCGTCTACCTATTCCCGAGCAACCGCCGCCACTATCGGTCCTCAATCATGAATCCTCCCGCTGTCGCAATTCAAGTGAGCAGATGTAGCACATCCGCACCACCACCAAATTCCGCTCACCCCACTACCCACCGTCCTCGGAGGAGATGGTGAAGAAAGGAGCCAAGAAGGCAGGAAAGGTGACTGGATCTGATGTGTTAGGGCTGTAATGGCAGCAGTCGACCTCCACATGAGAGTCACTGCACGCGCTTGCTGCCACCATTCGAGATGGAGGCATGGTGCGAACCATGAGGTGTGGACTCCCCCTTCCCCGGGATGGGGAATTTGTAGTAATTGAGGATATGGTGACGCGGGGATTAGGGGCTCCTGTGAATGGATTCCTCCGCGATCTCTGCATGTACTGGGTGATTTCAATCTGCAATCTGGACCCTAACTCCATTCTCTCCATTTCCATCTTCATCGCCTACTGTGAGATGTTCTTGGGCATCGACCCCCACTTCAATCTACTTCTCCACTTCTATCTGCTGAGGAAGAAGGGGGCTAAATCTGGAGGGTCCCAGATTGCTGGTGGGTGCTATGTGCGTCTTTGGGATAGAATGAAGATGCACTGGCTAGGAAGCCGGCACCAATCAGCCACCAGGGGATGGAACACATGCTGGTTCTACATGAGCCAGGACGTGGAAAGGAGAAGGGTGCCTTGCGATGTAACGCAAGTGTTAGAGTTCAACACCAGGTGGTCGAACCCACCAACCCTGGATGAGATGCATCAGGTGAACGAGCTGCTGACCTTGACTGACAACAAGATTGTCAATGGAGCACAGGTGGCGGGAACGTGGTTGACACGCCGGATCCAGCCGTGCAAGGAGCAGGTGAACCACTTGTATGAGTATGCTGGCCGGGCTGACCCTTCACGGCAGACCCAAGAGAAAATAACACCAGAAGTAGTGAACTAATGGATGTCCTTGCTTTTTGTGAAGTTCAATCTGACCACCAGCTACCTAGAAGTGCGTGCACTGCCGTACGACCTTTCTCAACCATGTTGATTAGTATGTTGTGGTATGTGATGATGTCTATATAACTTGGATTGTCTAACTATCAGACATTGCTTGGATAGGACCAAAAGGTGTTCTTTTTTTGTTATGCCAGTGGAGCCGTGGCCTCAGGGTGAGGAGCAGGCCAACCAGCGAAGAACCTTGGAGACCCACTACCAGAGCAGGCCAAAGCAGGATAGGAGACGGTTGACGTCTCCAGCCCAGATGATGATGAAGTCCCCACTGCTCAGGCAAGGTGCCAAGCAGCAGGCAAGCGGCCCATGTCAGAGGCCACCAAGGAGAAGAGGCCCTGTACTCTGCTGTCCGGGGGCAAGTTGAACCTGGATGGCAGAGCAGGAGGGAGCAAGAAAAGGAATGCGCCGGCTACCCCAAAGTCATCAGATGATGACCTCCTGATGCTGAATTAGCGCCAGAGGAAATGTCAGGCCTTGATGCCTCAGACGAGGAGGACACCGAGGCCTCGCCCACGATGACACCCAGGAGATCTGCGTGGAACATGCCGCCACCAACTCCTCCCCCACAGTAGGGAGATACTAATACAACCACTCAGCCAGAGCAGGTGTTGACACTTCTAACACCACTTCAGCCAAGTTGTCATTCCTAGCATGGCACCAGAAGTGTTGGTATAAAACTACTCCTGTAATAAAATATAGGATCCGCAAGCGTACAAATTGAATACCATTGCAGCACTTCATCGGGAAGTATTCTAGGTATCGTTATTTATATTTAGCTCAAGGGAAAGAACTAAGGACTTAAACAATAAGATAAACTTTCAAAACATGACTACTTATGAGTGATTAATTGCACAGTCACTTACTTTGGCAGGGGGTAAACAATGATAGATAAATAAGATAAAGTATAAAGCTCAGGGAAGATAAATCACACAGAGATTAGAAATAAACTACTCAGCACAAAGGTAGGTTGACATCTAATTAGTTCAAGAAATAAAACTCCTATGTAGGTTCTAATCTACTATGTCATTCATCTACTCTAACGCTACACTATCATATATAGCACAAAAGACTTTCATCTATGTATAAGGATCATTGCTATAAAAAGCCAAGACATAGGAGGACTTCCTACGCAACTTTGGTTTTGCTAGTCCTATCAACGGGGGATGGAACAAGAAGGACTCAACAGAACTATCACTTTCACGATCTACCACACAACCCGGCCAATAGGGTGCATTTGTAGGTAAACGGCATCTAAGCACCATGCTTACATGAAATCTACCACCTAACCCTCCCGCAAAGAGAGCTAAGCGCTTTGCAAACATATACATAAACTCATTGTCAATCATAACCATATCAAATGTAGAACTAGAATAAACTAGGAACATAATAAATAGAAACATAATGATATTAGAATAAAGTCTTAAGAAAAGATACAAGATAAGACCAATCCTTGATGATGAAGATCCAAAATTCTGAGCACAGGTGCCTGATTGTTCCTCTATCTAGTCTAAACCTATGTAGAACTTGAAGATTTGGAGTAGCTATTCTAATTCTCTGGTGGAGATATTTCTAAAACCCTGGCTCTTCTAATGGCTACCTCTAGATTGAATTCTTGAATATGAATTAGGGTTTCACCCAGGGGTCAGGGGCCTTGCTTATATAGCCCTCTAGGATGCACCGTAGCCCTTGGATCAAACTGACCTATATAGAAGGCTGAGAATGCTCCTCAAAGTCGGTGGAGGCAGGATTTGCGTGCTCGCACCTGATTGGTGGAGGTAGGGGCGGGCGCCCACAGGGGCTGGACGGCCGCCCAGCCACCTGATAGGTGGGCCCTCTGCTTCAGGGTGCTGCCTTCTCGAGTCTTGTAGATTATTCCTGAGTTGCTAGACGGGGTATTCTCTCTATGTAAATCTGACATGTGGTTCCTATTTGGTTCTTTTCTGATAACCCCCTGTAGAAACAAACATTCACCAAAACTCATGGAAATCATCCGTAAAAGCCCTAAGTCTATGGTGATGTTCATTTTATACCCCTTTTCTCTTCTTAGTTGACATATAAAATTAATGGTTAACAACCGTCAACAGCAGGTCGGGGCATCAGCACCACCACCACCACCACCATCGCCGCCGCCTGTGACACACGGGACGGCCACATCTCTAGACGGAACAGCTTCATCTTCGGGGCACCGAAAGGAGGCAAGAGAGCCAACTTCTCTGATGCACCCCATCGGAACGAGCCGGACGGGCAAAGCATCAGACCGAGTCTCTGCGCGCAGCAGCGGGGCAACAGGCGGAGCCCCAGACACTCCAAGTAGGGGAACAGCACCGAAGTTCAGAGGAGGGTTTCGACGGCCAGCCGAGTAAGTGTCACTGAGTTCGCGTATCTTGTATTTCCTTGATTTTGTTTTTGTTGTGAATAGAATATGACTGTAATATGACTTACAGCCGTGCTCCACCGGCGACAACACTGACACCAACACCCAGCCAGACCACACCGCCTATCACCGAGCAGGTGACTACCGGTGACGCGGCACAGTTCGCGGGGCAAGGGGAGACAGCCAGCAGCACCGCGATGCAGTCGGAGAGGCGGGTAGTGCGGTTCAGGCTGGTTACCACCACAACGGGTCATCTGTCGAGCGGCACACCAGGGCATGCAGGGCCAAGCATGCCGGCGCCACCCGAGGAGGTCGAGGAGGTGCCCAGGGTGCCGAAGACACTATGCACGGACCTACCCTCACAATGCGTCTACCGTCATGCAAGCTGGGAAGGACAGCTTTGTGTCCTACGAGGAGATTTTGGACAATGACATCGATGCAAGTGTCTAGGAAGCGGTGGAGGTGCTGCTAAATAGGGTCAAGGTAAACCTGACCAAGATTTGCTTGCATGTTTTGAGCTTGGTGTTTGTCCTCAAACTTACTGATCAATCTGTGGTGTATACAGTCGCTGTAAGAGACCAATGCTCAGCGTGGCAAGACCATCAACCTATTTGTGGCAACCTAGGAGGAATGCAAAACCCTTCGGGTAGCCAAAGTCGAGCTAGAGGCATAGGCCTAGGTCTACCAGGAGTGGGAGGTCCAGCAAGAAGAGGAAATTGCTGCTCTGTGCTGCAAGGTGGAGGCCCTGGAAGAGGACAACGAGTGTAAGTAGACCACTCTTACCCATTCCATGCTGGTTCTTGCTGTATACTTTGCGTGCTTCTTGTAGAACTAAATGGCCAGAATGAAGCCATGGCTCAGGAGCTGGCTAGCCTGCTGGACCAAAAGGAAACCGCTGAGAAGTAGGCCAAGGTGGACCAAGAGAAAATCGCCGAGCTGACTGGTAAGTAGAACATAGTCTACCACATACTGGACGGACCAGGCTATGCTAACCACCATTGCTTTATTGTTGTAGGCCTACAGGAACACTATTTGGCCTAGTTCTAAGTGCTAGAGGACTCCATCTCTGTCCTCCAAGGAAAGATGCAGGCCATGACTGACCACATCAAGCCCGTGCTAAGGGTCATCTTCCGAGGAGCAGAGCACCCTGTCGACTCATAGGCAAAGCAGTTGTCGTCATTGACCAGTGTAGGAGACTGTGGCCAGTGCTTCAGAGGTTTGTCGTGGTATACTCCAGGTATCCGGAGGTGGAGCCGATGGAAGTTGCGCTTGGGATCGCGCCAGAGCTTTCAGAGACCGCCGCCGAGGACCTTCGGACCACGTCGACGCTTGCTGCTGCTGCTCTTGTTGACGACAAGACTATGGTTGAAGATTCTACACAGGATGATGGTGGTCAATAAGCCATAAACAATGCGTTGGTATGAAGACACTGTTTGTAAGTTGTGTCGAGCAGATGGTGCTCATAAACTTTTTAGCCTTTTGATCCAGACAAGTTAGGTATGTTTAAGCAGGTGATAAACATTTTTCCATTTTATTTTTTAGATGCATATTTATGCATAGTTTATTTTTCAAAAAATGTCAACAATTAAGTTTTGCCCCCACCCTCGAAGCAAGCTAACTTTGTCGGCTAACTTGGGATGCACTAGTGAATAGCGTAGGACCCCCAGGATCAGCCGTTCTCGTTGGGAAGAAAACAAAGTTGAATTGTGACTTGTGCAGGGCGTAGGTAAGACAGATGTGTGCACAGATATAGAGTTGTGATAGGAAAAGAGAACAATAAAGAAAACTTTATTAAATATCTGAATAACAAAAAACTAGGTATATATCTTATTCTATGGATAGAAGCATATGAGGTGGTCGATGTGCCATGAGTTGGACTCCTCGACACCCTTCATCGTCTCCAACCGATAGGACGTCAGGCGTGTGACAACCTTGATCTTAAATGGCCCTTCCCATCTAGATGACAACTTGTGCAGACCATCTATGTTCTGGATTCATCATAACACCCTGTTGCCGACCATGAACAGCCTGCCTTTGACGTTGCGGTTATAGTAATGCCACACAGAAGCTAGGTACTTAGCCATTCGAGCACATGATTCGAATGCGTGCTCCTCTTTGGCGATGATGTCAATTCCCCTGGCTTCATTGGAGGCCTCTTCGTCGTAGTGCTGGACAAGTGGTGAGAGGAGTGAGACCTCGTCTGGTAGGATAGCCCTGGATCCAAACACCATGAAGTACGGGGAAACTGCAGTGTTGCGACTGGGCTGGGTACGCAGTCCCCAGACCACAGCAGGTAATTCCTTGAGCCACTGACCAGGCTTGAGGTCCTTGTCATCTTGGTATACCCTTTTGCGTAAGGCATCGATGATCATACCATTAGCTCGCTCCACCTGTCCGTTTGCCCGAGGATGAGCGATGGACACGTATTTGACTTTGATGCCGTTATCGTCCCAAAAGTCAAAAAACTCATCGCTGGTGAACTGGGAGCCCAAATCGATGATGATGGTGTTGGGTATGCCAAACCGGTGGATGACATTGTTAAGGAACTAAATCGCTTTCTCAGACGAGGCTTTCTTGATGGCTTTGTACTCAATCCACTTGGAGAATTTATCAATGAGCACAAAAATGCACGTGTGACCACCAGGAGCCTTCTTGAAGGAAAAATCATATCGAGTCCCCAGCATGAAAATGGCCAAGCGACCGAGACAGTCTAGAGTTCATGTGCAGGGACATGAATCTACTTGGCAAACATCTAGGAATTTTTGCACTGGCACACGTAATCTTCTGCGTCAGAGACAGTTGTCGGCCAATAGAACCCTGCTCGGTAGGCTTTGCCGACCAGCGTCCGGGATGCCACGTGGTTACCACAAGTGCCAGCGTGAATATTCTTCAGAAGCTCCAAACCCTCTTTCTAGGTGATGCACTTCTGGTAAATCACGGACCTTGGACCCTTGCGCATCAGCTCACCGTTAACCATAAGGTAGGCACAGGCTCTGCGGGCCCGCTGTTGGGCTTCGATCTTATCCTCCGGAACAAGGTGGTCATTCAGGCATCTGACAAAGGGCTCTCTAGTCAGGCTGGGGAGGCGCTGCCTGCTCGATTGATTCATCATCCGGTGGCTGCTTACTACCGTTGTCAGATCCTTGCTGGCCGGGGTAGCTATCCTTGTTGATGCAAAGTTCTATCTGCAAACACACCGGGCTAATACCCAAATTCGATATCCGAAGCGTGCCAGTTGATTTGACCTGTTAATCAACAAGGATGATAACTTGAACAAAAATCGAACGAGACGACAGCGATGCGCCCGGACGTCAAAGCTCGGATTGCTCAAGAACACGGAACTCGCGAGGTCACCGGAGATCGAGTTGATGCAGCCCGTCGATTCTCTAAAGAACTCGTTGAAAAAGAGAAAATACTTGACAAAGTCGTCGAAAAGTAAAGTGCTGGTAGAAGTAAATTGCAATAAAAAGTAGATTTGTTTATTGATGCTTTGATCCTCATTACAATGCCCTTTGGCACATATTTATACTCTGCTATTCGAAGAATCCTAACCGAATACGAAAAGCTTAAATATAGAAAAATAAACTTATTCCTTATACGAACTCTATCTCTAAAGGAAAGGAATAAAACTCATATGGGAACTGGACTCAGACTACACTACGAAAATCATAAGCTCACATGATGCTGATCCTCTGTCCGTTTCCATCATGATGAAGTTATCTTTCCATCGGCATGCTCTCTGGTATCGGCAACAATTTTCTAGTCTCCGGCCTGTCTCATCGGCAACAGCTCTTCAGCTTCATCGGCAGCAATCCTCTAGCTCCCTGCCAGTCTCATCGGTAACAGCTCTTCAGCCTTATCGGTAACAACTCAGACCAATCCACACATCATCAGCAACCACTCATCAGCAATATCAAAAGCAATGTTGAAGACAAAATAATAACCAATCCCTTGCCGATTAGCTCAATTTTCGATTCTTACTGACACGTGCCGAAAAACGGTGTCAACACATGCCCCCAATTTTGGAGTATAAAATACTTTATGCACCAAAATTTCCTCCAAGTCATGATTACCCACTGCCGAGCCACCTGAACGTCCCCTCAAACATTGCACGCACCACAGTAAAAACCCTGTATCAATGGGCCCATAAAACACTTCCTCCGCCGCGGCCCATCCTTCATTCTCGATTCAGCCCTAGCATTTTCTCTCTCCGGCGGCGACATTAGCAAGCAGTCTTCCGGCGAACTCGACTGCTGACATTCTCAGCGGCAATCTTCAATGTCCATTAGCATTCCTCGCTCTTCTCGGCTTCATCCGCGGTCATGGCTGTCAACTTCGACGTTCCCAAGGTTAATTTTCTTCTTCATTCATCTTTTGATATTTCTTCTCTCCTTTTCCGCATAGCCTAGGACTCCTCTTTATCTTCCTCCTTGACCTTTAATCTAGGAACTTTGCAATAAGCTCATCATCCCCACGCACTGAAACCAAATAATTTGCCTAGGCCAGATCCGACCGATATCATCAACACGGAAACCAACCGCATCCCCTTCAGAGCTCAAAATTTCAACTTAGAAATTTGGACCGATACTTTCCGATCCTAGCCAAAGATCACCAAAGGATGGAAAGACTAGTACTTGAGGGTTGCCAGGCCGATGGAGGTCTATTGGGCAGAACACAGATTAGATCGGCATCCCTCCTGAGCTCCGGGCCTGGGTCCCTTACATTGATGAAGAAGCAAGGTTCCATCTGCTCTTCAACTTTGCTGACGATGCCCTGAATAAAGACGTTGAAATCCTCAACGTGATGATCACCCCTCGTGCCATCCCGGTCAATATGTTTGGAAGTGGGAAGAACATCAATACTACATATGAGTTCTACAATCCATCGGCAGTTGCAAGACAACTAGCTTTCGGGCAACTGCCCATCAAACTTTGCTATGCCAATGTGATTAAGCCGAGAGAAACTATCACTAGCAGCATGGATTGGTGCAAAATAGTCACTCTTCCTCCTGATGCTGATACCTCTAATGTTGACCTGACTGATTGGGCATCGGCTTCCTTCGTCACTGAATCTTTCAAATTATGGTGGCAAGAGTGGAAAGAGCAACTATTCTTCGCATCTCCTCACTTCTATTGGAATCTCATCGATCCTGATCATGCCATACCTGCCGATGCAGTAAGTTTGACCATCTGCACTTCTTCCAATTCTCTTTCTCAGTCTATCGGCAACTAACTCCTTCTCAACAGGTTGATGACCCGATCCCAACATTGAGCAAGAGCGGCAAAGTCATAAGGCTGCGGCCGATATCCCTAATATCCATAATCGGCCATAGAGCTCCCTCATTAGATGCTCTAATGTGCCGCAGTCATTCCATGAAGAGCTCCTCCAAATCAAAATCGACCAGAAGTATGGCTGCTCCATCGGACACGGCTGCACCCTCAGCATGGACATCCCAGGTAACTGTCTTATTTTCTTCTGTGTGTGCCGATTGCCGTGATATACTGATCTCATATTTCAGGGTGCAAGTTCTACATTTGTTGAATCCTCATCGGCAACTCACCCTTCATCTCCACCTGCTGCACCTTCATCACCACACTTCATCATCCTTGACGATTCTCTAGAAGTACCCCTCAAATTAAACTCTGACCATCGTATCGGCACTTTTACTCATCTGCTTCTCTCACAGCATCAAGTAGTCGCATCGACAACTGGCCCAAGTGCGCAGACATCTCAACCATCCATTGCCGATGCCCCCAGCCATCCAGTGCCAATATTTTATAGCACAAGCGTAAGGCTTCATCGGAGGACGAGTCTTAATCAAAATGGGCGAGGCTTACACTAGCTCCAGTCGCATCATTGGCATCCTCGCCTTGCTAGACATCGCCCGATGCTCCTGCGCAGGCTTCCCCATCGGCAACTGTTCTTCAATCGGCAATTGTACCTATACAAGAATCTTATCGGCACTGGCGTTGCAGCAGCAACCAACCGAGGTACCAACGCAGGAAACGCCATCGGCAATCATATCTCAGGTTGCTTCCTCCAGCCAAAGGCGAGAAATTGCCTTGAAGCAAGTAAGTTAACTTCCTTAGTTAATTTTTGACACTCATATCCTTTAGCTAACAACTCTTCCCTTTCAGGAGCAAGATTCCCCGATAGCCTATTCTCTTTCTCTATTATTGGAGATATTCCTGATGATGAAGAGAACGAAGAAAGCTCTGCCCCAACCTTTGAAACCTTATCATCCGAAATCAAATCTAGGCTAGAGACACTGCTATCCCTGCTGCAACAGGAAACTTCTCAGTTAATCCAGGATTCCGACTCTACCAGGGCAACTTTCAAGGCAATCCGAGGCCAGATTCCTGCCGATGTTGAAGAAACACTCTTCCAAGCCGCACATCTAGAGAGTCGGCAACTCCAGTATCAAAAAGCTGCTCAACGCATTATCGACAGAGCTACCCAGGCATGACTCCAAGAGGAGATGATGAAGTATAAACAATCTGCCGATGAGAAACACAAAGACATCGGCAAATTGGAAGCCTCCCGTATGGAGCTGGAAGAGAAGATTTCCCAACTATCGGCAAAAAGAGAAGCTTTATTAGCGGAGCTGAAAAAGGTTGAAGAAGCCCTAGATATAGTCACTCAAGAGAAAGCCCAAATGCCTGACGCTATCAAGATTCTTCAGCAGGAAAGGGACAACCAAGCCCTCAAGACACTGGCTCTTAAGAAGAGAATCAAGCCAGTAGAAGGCAATGCCGATGAAGATGTAAGGACAATAGAGGAAGCCAACTAGATTTGCCTGCGTGCGATATCGACTATTCACTCACCGCTAAACTTGTAAACTTCTTTTCCATCGGCAAAGTAGTGCATCAGCAACTTGTAAAACTTCATATTAACGTAGCGTCGATACATTCTTATTGAACAAGTATTATATCTGTTTCTTCACGCATCCATCCAAATACTAGGATAATATTTCTTCAGATATTTACCATTCAATGCTCTTGGAAATATTTCTCCTTCAAGAGTTTCTAGGATATAAGCATTACCAGGAACGGACCGATTTACTCGATAAGGACCTTCCCCATTAGGAGACCACTTGCCAAACTTTGCGCTCTTAGTCCCAATCGATAAAATCAGTTTCTAGACTAGATCGCCATTAACAAATTCTTTCACCTTTACCTTCTTGTCATACCACCTAGCAACTCTTTTCTTATTCTCTTCAATGCTGAGTAAAGCCTTTAGCCGATGACCCGCCAAATCTTCCAACTCATCTTTCATGAGTGTATTGTAATCATCGGTCGACAGTTGATCTTGATGAAATATCCGCCTTGAACCGGTCTTTATTTCCCAAGGCAAAACCGCGTCATGTCCATATACCAACTGATAAGGCATCACCTTAGTAGCACCATGATAGGCCATTCGATATGACCATAAGGCCTCGTTCAAAACCGTGTGCCACCTCCTGGGATTTTCCTTAATCTTGCGCTTAATGAGTTTAATAATCCCTTTATTAGATACTTCAGCCTGACCATTAGCTTAAGCATAATAAGGAGAAGAGTTTAAAACCTTAATTCCCATCTCATCAGCAAATCCATCAAACTTTCCTGAAGTGAACATGGTTCCTTGATCGGTCGTAATGGTCTGAGAAATACCGAACCGATACACAATATGCTCCTTCAAAAAATCAATCATGTTGGCTGACGTCACATTTTTCAAAGGAATTGCCTCAACCCATTTTGTAAAGTAATCGGTGGCAACGAGGATGAATTTATGCCCTTTGCTTGATGGTGGATAAACTTGACCAATGATATCAATAGCCCATCCTCTAAACGGCCACGACTTAATTATGGGATTCATTGCCGATGCAGTTGCCCTTTGGACGTTGCCGAACTTCTGACACTCTTGACAGCCTTTAAAATACTTGAAACAATCTTTGAGTATTGTTGGCCAGTAAAATCCATTTTGCCTGATCATCCACTTCATCTTGAAAGCCGACTGATGTGCCTCGCATACTCCTTCATGAATTTCACCCATTAAACTCTTTGATTCTTCTTCACCAAGACACTTGAGCAAAACTCCATCCATTGTTCAATAATATAACTCATTATCTAGGAGCAAGTACTTAGTAGCCTGAAACCTTATACGCCTTTTGACCTTCTTAGATGGATCCTTCAAGTAATCGGCAATCTCCTTCCTCCAATTATCGGCGTCAGTTGCCAATGTCAGCACTCCCTGGACAGACTGGTACCACAAAGCATGCTGTGCTAGCCGATTAGCCTCTTCATTATGCAATCTGGAGATATGTTCAAGGCAGAAGTCCTTAAACTCCATCAATAACCGTCGACATCTTTCATAATACAAGATTAAAACTTCACTTCGACATTCATATGTCCCAGCTAATTGATTAATAACTAGCATTGAATCACCAAAGATTTCAACAGCATCGGCACGGACTCCCTGAGTAACTCCAATCCTTTCAACACAGCCTGATTGTTTGTCGATGTGTTAGCAATCGGCAATGAGAATTCGTATTTCTTCCCTTGAGGTGATATCAACACAATGCCAATGCCTGCTCCTTCTCCACATGTAGAACCATCAAAGAAAAGTGTCCATGGAGCAATCTCTAAGGAATTTATCATGCCACAATGCTGAGTAATAAAATTGGCCATCACTTGCCCTTTGACTGCTTTAGCTGATTCATAGCGCAGATCAAATTTCGATAATGCTAGAATCCACTTGCCGATTCTTCCACTTAGAATTAGCAATGACAGCATATATTTGACCACATCGTCTTTGCATATAACAGTGCATTCGGCCATTGAAAAGTTATGCTTATGCTTATATTTCTCCTGTGTTAAATTAAGGCATTATCTGTTAATGGCCGAATACCAGGTCTCAGCATCTACCAGCCTTCTGCTCAGGTAATAGATTACACGTTCTTTCCCTTCAAACTCTTGGATTAGAGCTGACCCAATGACTCCATCATCACCCGACAAATACAACCTGAAGGGTTCTCCGTGTTGAGGTGGAACTAGCACTGGAGGATTCACCAAATACTTCTTAATTTCTTCTAAAGCCAACTGCTGTTCTTCTCCCCACACGAATTTCTGATTGGCCTTCAGCTTCAACAATGGACTAAAAGCTTTGATTCTTCCTGATAAATTAGATATGAATCTTCGAATAAAATTAATCTTGCTGATCAGAGACTATAGTTCGGTCTTATGAGTAGGAGCAATCACTTTATTGATGGCATCAATGGACTTCCTGCTAATTTCAATACCCCTCTGATGCACCACGAAGCCTAAGAATTGTCCTGCCGATACACCAAATGCACACTTGTTGGGATTCATTTTTAACCCATGTTTCCTTGTGCACTCCAATATCTTCTGCAAGTCAACCAGATGATTTTTGAAGTCTCCAGACTTAACCACCACATCATCTATATAAATTTCAACCAATGTGTTGATGTACTCATGAAAAATGTAATTCATAGCTCTCTGATAAGTAGCACCGGCATTCTTCAAACCAAAAGTCATGACTATCCATTCAAATAACCCCACATGACCTGGACATCTGAAGGCAGTCTTGGAGATATCTTCTTCGGCCATAAAGATCTGATTATATCCGGCGTTCCCATCCATGAAGCTAATAATCCAATGTCCAGTAGCAGCATCAATTAATAAATCGGCAACGGGCATCGGGTAGCCATCCATCGGTGTAGCTTTGTTAAGATTCCTGAAATCAATATAGACACAAAGTTTCCCATTCTTCTTGTAGACAGGAACCACATTAGAAATCCATTCAGCATATCAGCATTATCGGATGAACTTTGCTTCAATCAACCTTGTTATTTCGGCCACATCAGCAGCCAGCATGCCGATGCAATCCTAAAGTGCTGCCTGATATCAAGGCCGAAATCCTTGTTTGATAGGTAGCCGATGTTCGACAATTGATCGATCTAACCCGAGCATCTCTGTGTAATCCCAAGCAATACAATCCTTATATTCCTTCAATAAAGCAATCAATTGTTTTCTGCTCTGGAGATCTAACTTAGCACTAACAAAAGTTGGCCTTGGTCTACCGCCGTCACCAATGTCTACTTCTACTAAGTCATCAGCCGATGTAAATCCATGGCCCAATTTTCCATCATCGGCAAACCTATCCATTATAACTCATCTTCGGAGCCGACTGCTTGGATCGGTGGCAGCTCATAATTGGCAATCCTGAGAAACTCTGAATCCCATGCTTCTCCCGATATACACTTGGACCGTGCGTAAGTTTCGGAGTCTGCCGATGCAATTATATAAGATGAATCCCCAAGGACTACTTCAATCTTATCTTCCACCCACTGTACGAGGCACTGGTGCATTGTAGAAGGAACGCAGCAATTGGCATGAATCCAATCCCTTCCTAATAGCAGATTATAAGCACCTTTACCGCCGATGACAAAGAACGTGGTCGGCAATGTTTTGCTGTCGATAGTTAAATCAGTGCAAAGCGCTTCCTTAACTGGTGATATATTACCTTCAAAGTCTTTAAGCTTCATATCAATCTTGGCCAGATCTTGATCTCCTTTCCTAAGCCTTCGAAACATGACATATGGCATGATATTAATTGCAGCTCCCCCATCTATGAGTATCTTGGATACTGGCTGCCCATCAATTCTGCCTTTGACAAATAAAGCTTTGAGATGCTGTCTCTCATCATCGGTAGGCTTCTCAAAAACAGCCATCATTGGATCCAAGGTCAACTAAGCTATTTGTTCGGAAGGAACAACTTCCTCTTCATCAATGGTAAGTGCTAGGAATTCCATCGGCAACATGAAAACCATGTGATATCTGTTGATGGGCCTTCATCTTTGTGCTTTGGTTGCCACACTTGAGACTTCACCCCACGGGAGTTTTCTTCTCTGCACTCACATTGCATCTTCCTCTTCTGAGTTTTTGTCAGACCTTTAGGGCACCATTGAGGAAGCTTTGTCTTCCAGATAGGCTGATAATGTTTCGTATTCGAATCTGGGCAGTTTATGTTGGGATCTCTGCAGAGTATTGCTTCATCAGGAACTCTTGCATTGGCCATCACCTCGAGTTCTTGATCCATTGGAAAGCAGTCGTCATGCCTACCCAGCCTTTCATATACACTGGTTCTGCCCCCCAGCCGATCATGCACTGATGCCCTTCCTCTGATCGGCTCATTGACGCACCATCTCCGATCACCATAATACGGTCTTCTTTTTGCCCGATCGGCTCGATCGTAACCATTGTACTCAGGGCAGCTATCAACAGTAGGCAATTTAATGTCTTCTTCCCAGCAATAAATGAAGAACGGGCATCGCCAATGACCTTCATGCCGACGCCATTCTTCCCAACGCAACTCAACCGTCACTGCCGATAGCGATCACCTAAAACTCTATAGGGAGCAGGTCTAGGAGGTCTTCCGGAACTGCTGCTTTCTTCAACTGCTCTTTTTCCTCTTAAGTAATCGGTGGTTACTTGATTTCTAGGATCCACCGATGCGTTCCTCTTAGCATTTGCCGATGTTAATACTCTGGTCTTGCTCACGGCATCCACCATGTTTGCTGGGAAAGGGTGCTGATCAATCTTCATTGGCCTTTGAGATTTAGAGTTATCAAACTTAATTCTCCCGGACTCAATAGCCGATTGCAATTGCTGCCTGAATACTTTACAATCATTGGTACTGTGCGAAGTTGCATTATGAAATTTGCAGTACCTCATTTTCTTCAGCTCTTCTGCCGATGGGATCACATGATTATGTGATAGCTTGATTTGGCCCTCTTGAAGCCGCAGATCAAATATTCTATCGGCCTTCATGATGTCAAATGTGAACTTCTCTGGCTCCTTTTGACCAAAAGGACAAGATATTGGCTTCTTACCTTTCACCCACTTAGCCAGGCCGATAGTTGGTTCTTCATCTGAGTCTGATTCCTCTTCTTCTTCTACAAAGGACACCTTTTTACTCCAAGTCTTTCTAGGTTCTGGAGCTCGAGCACCTTGGTCAGAAATCCTTTGCACAATATGGCTTAAACTTTTAAACTCCTGAGAATCATATTTGTCTCTGAGGTGTGGCAACAGACCCTAAAAAGCTAAACTAGCCAACTGGCGATCATCAAGCACCAAGCTGTAGCATCTGTTTTTCATATCTCGTACCCTTTGCACAAAGCTCTCCACCAATTCATCACTTCGTTGTCTCAATTTCACTAAATTGGTAAGCTTCTTCTCATGGACACCAGTAAAGAAGTACTTGTGGAACTGTCTCTCCAAATCCACCTAAGTATGAATAGAATTCGGCGGCAATGAGATAAACCATGTGAATGCCGATCCAGACAATGAAGATGAGAATAATCGAACTCTCAATTCATCCCTGTTAGCTGCTTCTCCGCACTGGATGATGAAACGATTGATATGGTCCATTGTTGATGTATCATCCTATCTAGAGAACTTAGTAAAATCTGGTACCTTGTACCGATTTGGAAAAGGAATTGAGTCATGTGCTGGAGGGTACGGAGTCCGATAAGAGTAAGTATTAATCTTGGGCTGAATCCCAAATTGCTCTTTCATCACTTCCGCAATCTTATCGGTCCAAAACGCATCTTGATCTTGCTGATGCACTGGCTGAATCTCTGCTGGAGGTGCTGGCTGATATGCTTCTACGTATCCTTGTGGTATTCGGTTTGGAGGAATCGACATATTCACAGCACCAGTCTGTGGGGGAAAGCTCATTGGCTGTCTTACCGATGTTTGATCCTGGAAAGCTGCCTGTGAACAATACTGCTGAGTCCCCATCACCTGGTAGCTTGGCTGAATAGCATGTTGCTGAGCTGGCGCTTGCCCTGGCCAATTGTGATTATAACTCATCGGCACCTGATTTGCCGATGGCTGATAGCTCACTGACAATTGATGCTCTTGTATGATTGGATGATAACCAGCATAATTGCCTTGATTTGCAAGTAACCCAGATTGAGATACAAATGGCACTATGGGTTGTCCTGTAGTAGAAACTTTCTGTTACATTAGCGGGGAACTTGCCAATGGATTCGCATAAGATGTCTGCTGCGGAGGCGCGTGGAATCCCATTGACAATGGCTGTATAGTAGGAGGTGTAGTAGAATAATGTGATACCTGGGTCATCGGTCAGACCAGAGTAGCCGATACCATAGGACTCTTTCCTGCTACATCATGCACCTGAGACAATCCAGAATTGGCGATAGATAGTCCTGGAGGCATCCCATATCCCCACCAATTAGCAGCAACCTGGCTGTGTTGACCTAAAGGACCTGACATTGCCGATGTCGATATATCTATACCCAATTGAGTGATCTACCTTTCCTGAGACATTAGACCTGATCTTATCGGTGTGGCTTCAATGTTAGGTGATCCTGATAAAGCTAGAGGAGTAGGAGCTTCCATACTCTCAACGGCTGGAATTGCCGATGGAGTACTGACAGATGCCGATCCCGGCTGATGATATGCCGGCCCGACATAACCTGGTGCTTGTCCTTCTCTTAATGTTTGCACAACAGCATTGTAAACAGTATTGGACAGCATGGTGGAGTGGTTGATCAAAGCATGATTCAATGCAGAATTAACCATCTCCTGTAATTTACCAGGGTTGGAGTCAAAAGTTACCTACCGAGGCAACGGCAGATCTTGCTTCTGGATTACTTCTCCACCCCTATTCTTGCTGAAAGACATCAAGCAGAGCTACCTGTAATCCTCCATAGCTTTTTCCATGGCTAGCTTCTGATCTTCCTTGAGATCTGACTCTGATATCTCGATGATGTTCTCTGGATTGATATCAGCAGGGTTCTTCATGATAAATCTATTGACTTTGTCCCACTGGGTGTGCCAAAAGATGTGTTTATGCAAAGTTCTATCTACAAACACACCGGGCTAATACCCAAATTCGATATCCGAAGCGTGCCAGTCGATTTGACCTGTTAATCGACAAGGATGATAACTTGAACAAAAACCAAACGAGACGACAGTGATGTGCCCGGACGTCAAAGCTCGGATTGCTCAGGAACACAGAACTCGCGAGGTCGCCGGAGATCGAGTTGATGCAGCCCATCGATTCTCTAAAGAACTCGTTGAAAAAGAGATAATACTTGATGAAGTCGTCGAAAAGTAAAGTGCTGGTAGAAGTAAATTGCGATAAAAAGTAGATTTATTTATTGATGCTTCGATCCTCATTACAATGCCCTTCGGCACATATTTATACTCTGCTATTCGAAGAATCCTAATCGAATATGAAAAGCTTAAATATAGAAAAATAAACTTATTCCTTATACAAACTCTATCTCTAAAGGAAAGGAATAAAACTCGTATAGGAACTAGACTCAGACTACACTACGAAAATCATAAGCTCACATGATGCTGATCCTCTGTCCGTTTTTGTCATGATGAAGTTATCTTTCCATCGGCATACTCTCTGGTATCGACAACAATCTTCTAGTCTCCGGCCTGTCTCATCGGCAACAGCTCTTTAGTTTCATCGACAGCAATCCTCTAGCTCCCTGCTAGTCTCATCGGTAACAACTCTTCAGCCTTATCGATAACAACTCAGACCAATCCACCCTTCATCGGCAACATCAAAAGCAATGCTGAAGACAAAATAATAACCAATCCCTTGCCGATTAGCTCAATTTCCGATTCTTACTGACACGTACCGAAAAACGATGTCAACAATCCTCCACCTCTTTTGCCTTGCCACTGAGCGCCGCTACGAGCTGGTCGGTAGCGATACTAGGCACAGGTGCTTCGTAAGCCTGATTGGGGATCAAAGGATTAATTAAATCTTCAACAAAAACTCCAGGAGGCACCTCAGCTCATGATGATCCGAGCTTAGATAGCTCATCAGCACCTGTGTTCTCGGAATGAGGTATATGGGTAAACTCCAGTCCATAGAACTTGTTCTCCATCCGACGAATTTTGGCCATGTGGGCATCCATCTTCTCATTGACCACATCCTAGTCTTTGTTGACTTGTCCGATGACCAGAGTAGAATCTCCATACACCAGGAGCCATTTTATGCCTAGCTCGACTGCAATACGGATGCCATGGAGGGCAGCTTTGTACTTGGCCACGTTGTTGGACGCCTTAAAATGGATGCGCAAGACATAACGTAGCATGACTTTGGAAGGAGATATGAAGTAAACCCCTGTTCCGGCGCCATCGATGTACAAGGAACCATCGAAGTACATCTGCCAGTGGTCGACAGACGAATCGGCCAGAGGCAGATTAAGGTCCGACCACTCCACAACAAAATCAACCAGGGCCTGAGACTTCACAGTCTTGCGCTACAAAAGTTCAGTGTGAACTTGGAGAGCTCTAACGCATATTTAACAATACGGCTGTTAGCATCTCTATTGCGTGAGAATGTCGCTGAGCGCAGCCTCCATGACCACTGTAATTTGTAGGCCTAAAAGTAATGGAGAAGCTTGCGCTTGGTGATCAGGAGCACGTAGAGCAGCTTCTGCATGTGGTTGTAACACTGCTTGGTTTTGTTGAGAACCTCGCTAACGTAGTAGACTGGGCACTGGAAACTATAGATGTGCCCGATTTCCTTGCGCTCGACCACCATCAAGGTGCTAACCATGTTGGTTGTGGCGGCAATGTAGAGGAGAAGCTCCTCGCCATCTCATGGGACTATGAGCACTTGGTGAGTCGCAAGGTACTCCTTGAGCTATTTGAAAGCCTTGTCGACCTCCTCCATCCAGTTGAACTTCTCCTTAGCTTTGAGAAGTTTGAAAAAGGGAAGCCCTTTCTCAGCCATGCGGGAGATGTAGCAGCTCAGGGCCGCCATGCAGCCAGTGAGTTTCTAGATATCCTTGACGCTTCATGGTGGTTGCAAATCTAGCATGATTTGAACCTTCTCAGGATTTGGGCATATGCCATCCTAGCTGACAACATTGTCGAGCAGGATCCCGGAAGGAACGCCAAAGATGCACTTGTTGGGATTTAGTTTCCACTGGAACTCATTGAGGGCTGCGAAGGTTCGTTGGAGGTGACAACCAATGTATGGGACTCCCTGGTCTTCACCACCACATCATCTACATATGCCTCGACAAGGTCATCAGCGATCTCATGCTCGAGACAGGCCTGGATGGCCCACTGGTAGGTAGCTCTGGCGTTCTTGAGGCCAAACAACATGGTCATGTAGCAGAAAGCACCGAAGGGGGTGATGAAGGCGGTCTTCTCCTAGTCCTCCTTCTTGAGGGCTATTTGATGATAGCCCGAGTAGCAATCTAGGAAAGAGAGCAGCTCGCAACCTGCAGTAGAGTCTACAACCTCATTGATTCGAGGAAGATTGAAAGCCTATTTAGGGTAGTGCTTGTTGAGATCGGTGTAATCAATGCACATTCACCATTCATTATTGTTTTTAGTATAAGAACCAGATTTGCTAACCACTCCAGGTGATACACCTCTTTGATAAAGCCAGCTGCTAGAAGCTTGGGTACTTCTACCCTAATGACTTCCTTGTTGTCACGAGCGAACCATCACATCTTTTTCTTGATCCATTTAGCGGTGTTCGAGACGTCAAGGTAGTGCTCGGCCTTTTTCCTCAGAACACCTGGCATGTCGGTGGATTTCCATGTGAACATGCTGATGTGCTCTCGAAGAAATTAGAAGAGCGCGTCTTCCTATTTGGGGGGGAAGTGTAGCCCTTATCTTGGTGGTCTTCGAGGGGTTGCTTGGGTCGAGCTCGATCAACTTGTGCTGCTTGACCTTGTTGGAAGGTCGCCATGCAGACCTGACCAGAACCTCGAGCTTCGCATGGGGCGCCTCCTTGACACCAAGGCTGGTGTGCTCCATGGCATGCTTCAACTCCTCGAACTCCACGGCTGCATAGGTGTCAAGCTCGCACACACGCGCCGTGAAGACGTTATCGCGAAAGGAAAGGATGCCCACAATGAGGAACCCACAATGAGGAACCGCCATGAACTTGGTGATCCCTGGTCGGCCAAGGATGGTGTGGTAGATGCCCTCGAAGTCAGCCACGATGAAGGTAATGTGGTCAATGGGGAAGTGCTACTTCGTCCCGAACTGGACAGGCAATGTGATCTGCCCGAGAGGGTATGAGGGTTTGCCCGGCATGATGCCCCAAAATAGAGACTCGTATGGCTTAAGGTTCTCCTGCTTTAGCCCTAGCTCCTTGAAGGCTAGATAGAATAGAATGTTCAGGGCACTGCCACCGTCAATGAGCACTTTCTCAAACTGGACGCCATCTATCACCGGGTCAAGGACCAGCGGGAAACAACCAGCATCGAGGATTTTGGCCCACATATCATTGTGGCTGAATCATATGGGTTGCTTGGACCAGGCGGGCACCTTGACATCCATGACGAAGTCGTCAGCTTCCTGGATAGCCACGATGGCTCGCATTAGCAGCTTCTTGTCGTGGGCATTCTCCGACCTTACCGCTAAAGATGACAGCGGTCACATTCTTCATGGGATCCCTGTAGGCGTGCCGTGGGTTCTGATCTTGAGCTTCTTCCTCATTGGCGTCCTCCTGCTAGATGGCTTTCTTGGCTTTGGCTTTCGGGGCCGGGCACGGCTTCTTGTTTGTCGTCTTCTCAAGTGCCTCCACAAGGACTCTACACTCGCCTAGCGTGTGACCCTTGCTAGGGTGACAGGGGCAGTCCTGGCTGAGGACCTTGTCGAGCTCTTCATTGTTCGCCCGCTTCTGGCCTTTTATCGCGTTGACAAAGAATTCATTGCGGTTATGCTGACCACCTTCGTAGGCATCCCGACCATGCCGCTTGAAGGAGCGATCGTCGCCATGGTGGTCGGGATCACGATTGCCATGACGGTTGCCGTGATGATCATCCCGTTGAGCTGGTCAACGGTCCTAATTCCTTTCGCGGTCATGATCGTCATCACGGCGGTAGTTGCGATCGGAAGGGACGGGGTCGCCTTTGTTGAGTCCATCGTCGAGACGAGTGAATCTATGGGTGATGGAAAGGAGCTCTTCCATGGTTCTTGGTCGCTCGAGGAGCAACTCCTTGAGATCTAGACCACGTGGTTGGACCAGACCGGCGATGAAGAGGTTGATCCCTTCTGCCAGAGTGACATCGATCACATGATTCCACGCGTCGGAGAAACACCTGATGTATTGTCACAGTGATTCCCTTGGATGATGCCGCACCTGTGCTAGAGTGTACTTGGTGTTCGGCTGGACACAGGTTGGCTTGAAGTTGTCGACGACCATCTGCCTAAGCTACGGCTAGCTGTGGATGCTGCTACCACGTTGGCGGAGTAGCCAGGAGGTAGCAACATTGCTCAAGACTACCGGGAGGTATTTGGCCATGACATACTAGTCACCACCAGCTACTCGATGGCCACCTCGTATAGCATGATCCAGTGCTCAGGATCCTCCTGCCCATCGGACATCTTGACATCCCTAATACGGAAGTGCTTCAGCCAGAGGATGGCTTTGAGTTCTTCTGAGAATGGGGCTGGTCCGCCCATGTGTCACCAAGCACGGTAATGTGGCTTTAAGTTCTTCTAAGAACGGGGCTAGTCCGCCCATATGTCGCCGAGCACGGTAACGTTCATCGAGGTGGCCACAGAGATCACGACATTAGGGCTGCTCGACTTCCTGGTTGTGCTCGGTGCGGTGATTGGCCTGTTGCTGGTTGGTATGCTGGCGATTGCCGTGTTGGCATTGGTCGTTGCATGACACCTCTCGTGGGGCGTTGTTGGCGTTGGCATCCCAGGGCTGTTCAGGCGGAGGTCCTCCTTGGTTGGACTCGTTGTCAGTGCCACTCTCCACAAGTTGGCGATGATGACTGCGCCGGGATCACCGCGACCGATGTGACATGGTCAGCGAACCGACAGAGCAGAGCTGAACCACCTGTGCTTCGACGGCGATCAAAAAATCACGGATCACTTCGACCCCGAGCGTGTTCGGGGGAAGGTTGTTGAGCCGATCCATAGCCACAGCGATGTTGGCCATGGGAGTCTCGTGGACGATTTGATCCCCCCACCATGTTCAATTTTCCACTGAGGTTGCGTTGGAGGAGGCGCGGCTGAGGGCCTGCACCATTACCACCGTTGCCATTGTTGTTACCGGCGCTCGCTTCTTGTGCCTCCAGGAGGTGTTGGCGTTCCCGATCAGTGTTGCGGCCCTCCCTTGCTTGCTTCTCCTACTCTGTTTCATTTGGAATAGGAGGCTCATCCACGCTGACCATGAATACCGAGCCGTTGAAGCCAGGCGGGATCCTACGGGTGCCTGGTGCCGTGTTGGCAGAACGGGTCTGTCGATACCCTGGAAACAGGCATCCCAGACCCCTTGCTTAACAAACTAAAGCCCCGCAAAATCAGCATCTTGAACCCTCCGATAATCTCCTGCGCTAACGTACGAAGGCCCAAAGGCTGAGACGTATTGGACTGGCCCGCGAACGAACAACGACGGCCCGAAACCAACGCTCGCTCGAAAGGTTACCGAACGGACCAGTGGTGTTCATCAGAGAGGGTACCGAACGGACAAGTACTGTATGCACGAGGGTACGATTCGAGCTACCCCTCGAGGACGGAACTTCGTCCAGCGAACGAGCCGGCCCTCGAGGACGTAACTTCGCCCAGCAAACGAGCCCCCCCTCGGGGACGGAACTTCGCCTGGGCGAATGGTCGGCCCTCGAGGACGGAGCGCCCCTCGGCCACCAACTCCCCCGTACGAATCCGCGCGCATTTAATGCGATCTATCTACCCCCGCCTAACCGCATGGCCACAGTTACGGTAACAGTCACAGGCGTGGCGGTCAAATCTACTTTTACTGCCCATTCCCCGGAATCCCGCAAGTCATATTACGCTGTTGCGCCATACCGAGTGCTGTGCCACGACCCGTACCGCCTCGAGACATATAAACTAACCTGTTTACCATGTTTTCTGGGATTCGATCTTATCCAGCGAAGCTCGACCACCTCGGCAAGACTCCCTCGGCTCCGGCCAGGATCCTCGACCGCCACCCCTCGACTTCACCGAGCGTACCCTCGAGCTAAACTTCAACAACTCCCGATGCGACGGCTGCAGGGCCTCCCATACCGATGTACATCACTACAGCGGCTCCGACATAATCGGCCTCAACGTCGTACGTCATCAGCGTCATGTGGACACGAAATACATGTACACCTGTGCCCCTCCTTCGTCTATAAAAGGAGGCGCCAGGGCGTTAGAAGAGAGGGACGGAGAGGATCTAGAGCATAGGAACACTAAGGCCCTAGACCACTGAACGACACCGTGAGCCTGTGGAGGTCGAGAACAAGGCACCCGCACGCCCCAACTCCGCCTTTCACTCCTCACACCAGCTTGTATT
>JALGXP010000512.1:0-30662 GCA_023333625.1 Bothriochloa decipiens | reverse complement strand
TTTACTGGTTTCCTAGTTTAGAGTTCGAGGGAAACACTTGTTTCCTAGTTTATATTGCTCATTTCGTGGCCCCGGCCTTCCAACTGGTTTCCTAGTTTATATTGCTTATACAACACTTGTTGCAAATGAACCAGCATACAGACGGAAAGCAAGCCATCTTCCGCTTCAGGCAAGGAAGTGAGCTTCTCATTCAAAGGGAACATAAAAACGGAAGGCACGAAATCTAATCACGGCACACTAAATTTCAACATAAGATTCTGCACGGAAAAGGACAGAGAAGTCGCATCTTTCAGAGCATGCATTGCGGCACTTCATCATGCACCGTGACGAAGGCAATCAAAATATGTAAAGGATAAGGAAGGTTCACGAAAGGTCTAGCTCTTACCACCATCAGACATCTTCTCCGCCTTGCCAAGCGCCGCCGGCAGCTTCCCGGCAGCGAGGCGCTGTTCCCTCTCCTTGGGCACGACGCCCCTGGAGGTGGACGGCGACGACCTCTCAAGGTGCTTCTCGAACGCATCCTTGATGCGCTTCCGGTCCATCCCTGCGCCGCCGCCGCCGCCGCCAAACGACCCCGATCCACGTAAGTTGCCGCTGGTTTCTCTAACCCCGATCCTTGCGCGACAGGCCGAGTTATCCGCCGCCGAGAGCCTCGCAGAACGGCGCTTGCGGGCTAGGGTTTGCGCTGGCTGCGCAGGCGGGGGAAACGAGATGGAGAGAGAAAGCAAGAGAAGGAGAGAGGGATCGGAGAGGTGACGAGGCAGGCGCAGGGCGAGAGGAGAAGAGAGCACCCGTGGGCTTGCCTTGCCGCTTGCGTGAGGTGGGTGGCAGAAATTCGGACAGGTGCCGGGGGTTTCCTCAAAAAAGGACACCCTACCTCCCCAGATATTTTACTCCTGAAGTGCCGAGTGCGCGTACCTCGGTGTCGGTCCTAGGGCCCAAATGACCTAGCTTTGACCTAAGTACCTCTCTGCAAAAATTAGTAATTTCTAACTTCAATTAATTTTAGTTTCGAAATCTGACATCAAATTAGCGCACCAGATATATTATAAACTATATATATTATTCTTATAATATGCTCATTTAAATTTATAAATATTTATAACATAATTGTCAGCAACAAAACTGTCTTTCACCAAATGTCTCCACCAAATGTCTCCAAACATAACGTCTGCTAGCAAATGAGTTTCACTTTCGGCATCCGCTAGCCGATTCTCCTTAAAAAAATATTTAAGACAAGCCTAGAATTGATGCATTCACAGCTGATTATATATGACAAGGAGAAAGCTGAAAACTGTTGTTACGCAAAAAATATCCTAATTATTATAACATTGGAACCGCAGTACCCTTGAGCGTCTCCAATGGTACTACCTAGATAGCTAGCCGACGTGGATATGAGAGATAAAAATAAAGATTAGTTTATATATCGTTGGACCCACATATCTCTCGTATTCTTGGACAACGTAGGTCTGGTTTAGATACCAAAATTGGTATCTAAAATTCCTTGTCACATTAAAATACCGGCACATGTATGAAGTACTAAATATAGATGAAATAAAAAACTAATTGCACAGTTTTGTTATATTTTACGAGACGAACATTTTAAGCCTAATTAATTAATATTTGGACAATTATTACCAAATAAAAACAAAATTGCTACGGTGTGACGGGACACTCACTATGCAGAATTAGGATACTAATTTTGGTATCTAAACAATGCCGTAAAATAGATTAGATATTTGTTTGTCGCTAGCCAGTGACTACTCTCTCCTGCTTTTTCTATATCCACATTATAATAGCTACGAGTAGCTAAGTAGCTAACCGTTAGGGACGCCTCTAGACACCCTATTAAATTCTGACACAAGAATTACGGGCTGTACTCCAATAAATAATCATGCACGTACATCTCAAGCTGACCAGGTTATCTCACCATTAATTTTAAAGTATAAGAAACGTATGAGCTAGAATGACACAACTCAAAGGCAGCAATTTTCATGGCGCCCATTACCTTGCATAATTTGTAGTTGTAACAAAAAGTCACATTCTTGCTTCCCCCGCTGTGTTCCAGTCACATCTGTCAGAACATTGCTCCATATCAGCATGACAGAAACTAGACAGGCCATGCTTGTCATTATTCAAGATTGAGTTGCTCGGTATTCTAAAAAAAAATGTCGGCAAATTATTATAGAGTGTTTGTTTCGGCGAATCAACTCATTCTATACCAGTTGATGTATCATAAGCTTATTTCTTAAGTTTAGTAAAAATAACTTTATTTTTCATACTAGTATTAATTATTAGCTTGCGAAAGATAAAGTGACGATAGATCAACTTATTTCATCCATAAAACCAAACGAGAAACTAAAGAATAAGGTCATAATAGACCACCTTATATTCTACAGACCAACATCATTAACAGTAACAGAAGATTATCATAGTCATTTAATCCTCATCAAAGGGTATTTTGTGAAAGGCGACATCAAGAGCTAGCTTTGTAGGCATTTAAATCCTCATCATCGTTGTGACCTTCACTTTATACACCTCTAATTGAATGGTACTGCAGTGCATTTGGAAATTACATGAAAGTAGACATATAGATCAATGTCTAATTCGCATGGCTTCTCTTTCAAATGCTTCTCCGAAAGAGTCGTCATAGTCGGAGCTAGAGCCAAAGGGAAGAACCACAACTGTAGGCTGTTAGCTCCTTTGTACATAAAAATCAATCTTCTAGGATGTCTGGTATAGCTCATCCAATTCCTACATTAGAGCAGAGTTTAAAAAAAGGATTAAGATCAAAATTTGACTTAGTCTCATTATTTTGTTTGTTTCGTGGAAGGAAATAAGAAGGTGGTCAAAGAGGGAATTCAAATCCTCTTGTTGGTACGCGTGCTTTTGAGTGAGAAATTATATGGCAAGTTATGACAGACAATGATATTTATTTTTATTAAAGTACTACCGCTCCCGTAGGGAAGTCATCACTGGAAGTTAACCCTCCAAAGGCCATGCTCTTAAAGAAATAGAATAATCAAACAATTGTATAAGAGCTT
The DNA here is from genome assembly GCA_023333625.1 of Bothriochloa decipiens. Lineage (NCBI taxonomy): Eukaryota > Viridiplantae > Streptophyta > Magnoliopsida > Poales > Poaceae > Bothriochloa > Bothriochloa decipiens. The sequence continues at coordinate 27,618 of JALGXP010000512.1, read as the reverse complement.
TAACCTACAATGGGAAAAGGCTAAACTTACATGCTAATGTGCTTAACCCCCTTAAAACAGTCACTTTTTGAGCGTTGATGCCACTGCTAAGCGCCTGGACACATGCACACGGTGGCCAAAAAAAAATGTAGAATCTATGATTTGCCCACCCAAGCGCCGGCATTGTGCCTGGCCTAAAGTCATATATTCTTTTCCCACTAAAATCCCACACCCATGAAACAAACAAAATATTTCTAAACTCTCTTTCCCTACTTTTAATTGTTCATAACCAACCATGCTCTTGCTTTGCTCATTTTATTTTTCTTTGGACTAATCTATAAATGTATTTGTATGATTTAGGATTAGCGTTCATGTCATATTGTCCCCCCTCTTCTTTAATTCTATAGCTGATGTGATTTGTTTTTGCCTATGAATTAGATTGATTGGGTGGATGTTAGAAAGTATCATTTGCATTTTAAGAGGAGTTTGTTACGGAGTGTTTCTTTGACTATAGACGCATCCCATCCGAAAGATAAAGTTTATGGTCTATTGGGACCAAACTATCCTTGTATAACATGTTTCTCGTTCCTCTCTCTATCTCATGCCTCCTCATTTAACAGGCCTTGTATCCATATCATATACGGAGTACCTTTCAAGGTAAAAGAGAATTTCTACTGGGACCAAACTATCCTCGTCTAACATCTTCTTTCTCGTTGTTCTCTCTATTTCACACCTCATCATTAACGTGCGTTAGTATCCATGTTAGCAGCAGAAGGGTTTGTCACAGGTGAACTCACGTGAATCAAGGGGCCGTTTGGTTACAAACATAAAAATCTTGCCTGGTCTAGAGATCAATCCCATGTAAGCTAAAGCTCCAAGGTGAGAGTCTCACGAAAAAAAAAAAGATTGCAAGGTTCTTTCGTGAACCAAGTAAAGTACTCCCTCGATGTTTGAAATATAAGGACGAAAAATTAACGTAAGTTAAATTATTCTAATTTTAGCTAAGTTTATAAAGAACATTAATATGTACCACAACAAAGTGGTGAATTATAAGATTATGTTCCACAGATCTAATGATGCTAATCTGATGCCGTAAGTATTGTTCTTTTTTATGAAGTTGGCTAAACTTACAAACAATTCAACTCAAGACAATTCAAAATGGTAGCAAGTTAAGGGATATAAAAGTGGACATTAATAACTCAGAGACCTCAATGACATGCGATGCCATGTTTTGGGACTTCTGGTGTATTTTACCCTAAAAAATAGGAGTAGAATGCAGTACTACTTTGACAAGAATCGGATTAGATCAGTACAAACAAGCACATCGCAGCTTCACAAACAAAACAGATACTTCCCACTGGTAAAAATGAAAAATATTCATCCCTGCATACTTAATCTCACTCTCAATCATCACCAACACAAAAGCATCATCGTTATCGTTGTGTGAGAACTACAGCTCGTCACGTACATCTGTGGCAGCCAATTTGACGCACCCTTCCTGATAGCCGCATGAATATACACCCTCCATTCATCATGCCAGAGAAAGCTGGAAATCTCCACTCGTAACCCTCCACAGGTTCTCCTTTTTGTGGTTGAGGGAAGAAAAAACTCCTAGTTAACTATACATCAGAGAGAGAGTCGTCGTCATGTGACGAGATCGTCCACTTCGGAATTAAACACAAAACTGGGGAATGTTGTTGTTATGTCCCTGAATTATTGACAAAGGTAAACCGTTAGCAGGAACTTTTGCTGCTTCATATCAAAGTTCATGCAAAGCACAGAGCAGAAACTTTATGTTGGCTAGTTCTGGTTCAGATAAATGCAACGCACTATGATAGTAACATTGAATCTCTAAACAACTGATTCAAGAGGCAGCAGCACATAGAAGGTCGTTAAGTTTTTGTAAGTTTCGAATTTCAGCCTTCAGGTGACAAAAAATAACTGCAGATCAAGTAAACATTCTGAACTCCTGGAAATAAATTGTGTAAGTAGCAGCAATCCTCTCAGTTATCTTAGATATGTCATTTTGCTGGCAGAGGTATCAGTAAGGATTTAAAATAACACATCATTCACTTATTTAGGTATGAGGAGATAAGATATATATATATATGCTTCTGAATTTCTATTTTCTACCATATTTGCTTTAAAAAAGGGCGTACCCAGTACCATATTTGCTTTAGTCTCCATAAAATGATCCCAAATTTCTATTTTGTACATTCTTACTTGAGGTATGGCAGAGTCATTATCTTCATCAAGGAAGGATTTCTTGTGACAAAATTCTCCCATTCTGTTCTATCTATTTTCCCATCCTGATTCGCATCAGCATCTGAAAATGTCTGTCATCACCACATAACCTGCTGTAAGTCTTAATTCCAGTATAGGTCACAGGAACAGTTTATGACTCAAGTAACCATTTGATTTCTGATGAAATGTTTAAAAGAACCTTATCCAAGATTGTCTCAATGATCTCATCAGATAGCCTCATTTCTGATTCTCCTAGGAGAGCAATTAACATCTGCTTAACCTGCACCAGGAGCATTACACAAGTTTCAGCTAGTCGAGAAAGGACACAAAGCTTTCCTCAGTTCAGCAGTAAATGATCGTGAATCGTTTTTCCTTAGTTCATCAGTAAATAACTGTCTATGCCACTGGCCAATCAACCAAACATAAAAAAACTTCTTTATAGCTATTTTACTAATTTTCATGTAGAAACTAAAATTCAGAAAATATATGCAGAAGGGTCCAGAAAATTACCTCCTTCCGTTCAATAAACCCTGTGCCATCCATATCGTATAGCTTGAACGAGACTGCCAGGTAGTTCAAACTTTTTAGAAAGACATGAGAATAAAACAAATCATAATGAAATGAAATAAAAAAAAACAAGAACCTACAATCAATTTTTTCTTCCATTGGGATGTTTGGATGAAACACATTTAGAGCTCGGACAAAGTCACCAAAATCAATAACACCCCTTTTCTTGACATCGAAAAGGTCAAATATCTGCGAGGTCAGTTTCATGTAAATTTAACTGATGCCAATAGTGCTTAAAGCACGATACAACAGTGATGAAATTCAAATGAGTATAGTTGTCAAGCAGATGCATACCCGATTAGCAAACAGATTTTCTTTCCTCTGATTCTTAAACAATGCTAGCTGGAATTCTTCCTGCACAATATAAAATGATGCCAAATATTAATCACTCTTAGGTCTTTTATGTCCACAAAATTTTAGTTCTCAATGGCACAAAGTGATAACTGATAACTCCGCATGACTTAGCATGACAGTTCAAAACCTTACATAATATGATGTTTGAAATAAATATGGAACCGAAATAAACTTCCTCTAGTTATGCAGTGCAGATTTAGTTTATCCAAAATATGAATGGCACAGGCTTATTTTCGAACAGGTATTTCATTGCTGTACGCCCATAACCATCTAGACAGATAACTTGTGCTTATGTTTGGACTATTGCATCTTTGATTGAAAAAAAAAGTAGCAGAAGTGTGAGATCATTTGATATACAAAGTAGAGCACTTCATGTATCATTGGATTGTCTTGTAAAGAAGGAACGTTTGGTAAGGAGCAACCATGAGCAGAACAAAAACAAACATTTGAATGTAAATCTTGGTGCCTACAAGCTAAAAACTACGAAAAGTACATACAAATGGCATTTCTGCATAATATCTGCAGCTGAAGAGATTAAAAAGAAAAAAAAGTAGGATTGCAAGTTTCACTTTCCAGTCTTACAATCAGTAAGGAGAGCTAACTAGAACATGGCTAGTGAGCATATATGATAAGGAACACAGAGATGACCAATAGAATATACCTTGTTGATCAGGCCATCATCAATCACCGAACCACTTATGCTCTTGAACAGCTCGAATAGAGCCTCAACCTCGCTAATGCTGACTACATAAGCAAACATGAAAGCACGTACTTAGCAAGATCTAGTGAGAGCAATTTAAAAATTACAGAAAACGCAAGCATCATGCAGCACGCATCCAGTGCTCGTACACAGACATCTAAGCACACGACACCGATATAGTACAGACGAAACATTTGGCATCTCCGATCCCATTTCAACCACGGCAATCATTGAAAGTTAAAATAAGAAGAAATAAAAAAAAAACTCGAACTCACGCGAGTAGCTCGTACGCGTAGGGCAAGCAAGGGATGGGATCGGCGAACTCACAGGCGGTCTGGGAAGCGAGGTGCACGGGGTCCTCGTAGCCAGGGTGCTGCCGCTTCGCCGTGGATTGGAAGCACCCCATGGACGCGGCGGGGCGTTTCGTAGCCGGCACAAGCACTGAAAAACCAACCAATCTGCTAGGCCCGCCGCTCCCCGCGCTCGCGCCTAGAGATGGCCCCGCAGCTGTCCTCGCCGCGGAGCAGCGGCCGCGGAGGCGGCGAGGCGAGGGAGTGAGGGGCACGAGGGCGGCGGGGGCGAGTGGATCTGGGCCGTCGAGGCCGGGTCGGATGACGCAGACTGCTGGGGTTTCGGCTGCTGCAGCCTGTGGGTTCTTCTGGCGAGAGTGGCGACGCGAGGCGAGGCGAGGCCGCCGGGAGGGGCGATGCGGCGCGACGCGGCGGCGATTGGTTGGTTGGTTGGTGCGGAGCGGCGGCGCGGACCAGGAGCCCGGGGGAGTCGCGGACCGGCCGCGCCGACCACGCACGCGTCGGAGCGAGGGCGAACCGACCCAGCCAGGTCGAGACGAGGCGGGGGCAGCTGAGCCCCTGGGCCCCGGCCGCCCTTCCCACGAACGGCCTGGGGGGTCGGGTCAGTTTCTTCTGCCACGCCGGCGCATGTGCGCGTCCCCTTCGACGCTTCTTCTACTGGAAAAGGGCCAAAACGTGCGGCGAAAAAGGGCAGCCGAGACGAAGCCGCGCGACGGCAGACGCGATTCGGCACGCGACAGCGCACCGTGCGGCTATTCCCGGCCTCGCGCGTCGCTCGCCGCGCGTGCCCACAACGTAACGGCACTACGGGCAGGGTGGTGGCGCACGCACCAACCTGGAAGGTGGTTGTTGCAGTCGCGGAGCCAACCAACTGCCGCAGGACCGCAGCCAGCGGGCGGGGGACGGGGACGGCGACGGCGTCTCGGATTCTGGTGGTTTGTCCTGATTACATCCGGTCTCCGGAGACGGAATTCGCGAGACCATCATGCGTTTTTGATCGAGATGGTCTGAAATAAGCTGAGTCTAATTGTTAGCTTCTGAATTAGAACGGGTTTGATCAAGATATATCTACGGTTTGGAGTAGTAGCTGTATCTTTGTAGTAGGTAAGCCATTACCTGACAATCTAAATAGGTTATCAACGTAGTTATCTGACATTTTTAGCTGAGAGCGGCAGCTAATTAAGTCGCAAAGATCCAAACAGACCTGTTCACATCCAAAAGAGTAGTTTGTTATGTTATTTATATGGTTCAAATATGATCTTAGCTTATATGAACCAGTTAAGGTTTCTTGACTAAATAGTTCGTTTTAAATTAGTAGGTGGGCTATTTATTATGGTGTTTGGATGCACTAAAAATAATTTTAGTAGCTAACAGAACCTGTTTTCCTTCGGAGGAATCTGGCTGTTCTAAGTTATTCTGTTTCGACACATTCTGATCCGAATTTAACTTCCCATGGACTTGTGTCACGGTTTGTTGACAACGTTACGTTGTCAGTGCCACTACCGTTGTGTCAAACGATCAGCTACTCTTCGTGCTATCCCGGTGGGAGGTGGAGCGCTATCTGGTTTGTCCTGTGTATATGAGATCAGGATCACGGCCGAGTAGATATATTATACTACAATAATTGACCTTGCACGTGATTGTGATTGATTGGAGATTAACGCAATCTGGCATTTGATTTTATCTCAAGTTGTGTGCCTTCTTCACCATGTTGTCATCTCCCACGGTTCTCATGAAGCGAAGCTACCAGATCAAAGCAAAAGTTACCTTTACAAAATGAGGATTTAGGAACACCAATTTTTAGGTAAAAATACTATGGGAAAGATGGATATTTTCAGCAACTTGAATTGACATGTTATGTAAAAGGTGAAATTATTTGTATTAACGAGAAGATCGATCACACATCTAATGGTTAGCATGCCTAGATCACGTGAAGGTCGTATAAATCACTTGAAGATCAAAACGGCAGTGAGGCAGAGAAACCCAATCTAATAGTAGATTGGTTTTTTTGATTGATTGGATGCCTTAATTGTTGATTCGGCCCCCAATGGATTGACTCTTGGGACCCGGATCAAACAAACGGCGAGAAACACGAACGAACACAAAGACGAAGTAAGATTATGCTTCCATTAATCAGGCCCCGGAAAAAACGCACGAAAAACCTCCCTCTTACACGCTCCCTGAGGAACCGTTTTTATAGTACCCTGTAGGCAATTACATTACGATTTTGCTTGGCGAGGTTGTTCCACGTTTAGTGCTTTTAGCCGACCGGGGGCAGACATGTCCAAACGGCCTTGTCTTCGCAGTGCGATGCGACTCGCCCTGGACGGGCACGTGGCAGTTACACGGGCCTTTCCTTGCTCCGCCTCCCTATCGACCTGCGATCAATAGGAAATAAACTTTACACCTCACCCCCCTACTGGGGCTCAATTCGGCATACCCTTTGAGCCCATCAAACCCGGTTCACGATCCGACTTCGGTGATCACCAACCAAACCCCGAAGATGGGTCCCCGAACCTAATGGCCTCATCGCGGATTTGGCAGTAATCTCATCCGCGACCTGTCGCACACTGACGCAGCTTCGGCTATCTTGATCAAACACCCGAACCCGCACCAGGCACAGGACCTGCACAACGATTGCATCCGTCGTATATCATTCGCGTGGCCTGATGGGGGACAAGGTGCGAACAGTCCAGCCTACCCCAAACAGTAGCCCTTCGACGCGACCCGGGACTTTGATTCGGGACGCGTCTCTCTTGTTTAGGGCACCGAATCTGGTCGCCCGTTGTATAGTGGCTCAAGGTTCGGGAAAGATGACACGCGAAGACCCCAAATTCACCAGCCGGACACTGTCCCTTGTGAGCCAAATTCGGGGATCGCTAGATCTCTTACGCCGTCCCAAGCCACGACGCCGATTTTTTTCCACGGCTTGATTTGACCCGATTCTTTACGAGCGGCTGGATTTGTCCCGATTGTCGAGCCAATGGACGCGTCCGGGGGGTATAAAAAGTGTCGGTGTGGACCAGGTCTCTTCCCCCTCCCTCCGCATCAAACCCTAGCCGTCGCTCTCCTCTTCCTCTTGATTCGACGTCGTAGCTTCGGTGGTTGCTCTCTGAGTGATTCGGTAAGGTTCGTTATCAAAGCTTGTGTTCTCATCTTTGGTTTAATTTCCCCGAATGCAATGTATATTTTTTCTTATTTATTTTATTTTTCTCATTTAGTTCGCCGAATTTGCATTTTTACTTTGAATCGGGTATAATGACCAAGTCTAGGTCTGATGAAAGCACTTCGAGCAGCGGATCTAGCTCAGCTGCTCAAGCTCGAATTCAAAGAAATATTCGAGTTCTAACGATAGTATGAGTACCTCAGGCACTCCCAGCACTGCTGCTATTCATCCTAAGTCAGTTGCAGAGGATATGAGTTTGCCTTCTGATTCGGTGGAGGGGGATGCCGGATCTAACCAGGGCGTTCAGAGTTTACAAGGCTCGGCTGGAGGGTATCAAAGCTGATATCGATGTAGAAGGTTACACAGAGGGTGTCGGCAGCCAGGCCGCTGAAGTTCTGGATTTAACCGCTGATGCTGAATCTGGCCCACTGAGGAAAAGGTCGAAGCATGCGGCCTGGACATGTCGCTTGGATTGTTCCAAAGTTAACAACGAAGTTATCAACAAATACGTTGAAATATTCCTGCTTTCTTCTTTTGAGAGATCTTTATGTCGAGCTCCTCTAGAGAGAGAGACGATCCTGAAGCCTGAGCCTTATGAGGCACTTGTTCTCCGGGATTACTTCAAGGCTGGACTTTGATTCCCTCGCGAACCCTTTCTAGCTTCGGTACTAGAAAAATACAACCTGCAGATGCATCATCTGACACCGAACGCCATCACCCGGCTTAGCGTCTATGCCATGGCCATGAAAATGATGGATTGCGACTTAAGCGTGAACACGTTTGTCCATTTCCACGATGCTCATCATCATGCAAAGGTTGGGAAACTTGGGAATGTTGACGACGTACGGGCCGAATATGGGTCGTATGATTTCATTCCTTCACGTCGAGAGAAGGCCTCTTGCATCGTCCCGTCCTTTAAGTGGGATGACTGGAAACGTTATTGGTTTTATATTCAGGTCTGCGGGGATTCGGATGTTGAACGTGCTGTTCGTGAAGGTTTGCCAAATGCACATCCCCTAGTTTCGGTAATGACACCAATGGAGGGCAGAAGTCGTGCAACGCCCATAATTCCAAGCTCATCCGACGTTGCATCTACCGAAGCTTATCTACGCACTGCAAGTCGGCAAACCAGCCGGGACTTGGTTGAAGAGATTATTGCCTTGAGCCAATGGTCCCTAAGCAGCGAAGTTCACTTTGACACATTCACCGAACGTGATGGGTACAAGGGGCCTATTTTAAAGCTGTGCCTTCCTGACAACATTGCCAATGTCGAAGAATTTGTTTCAGAAGTTGAGAGACGGGCGAATCGATTATGTGATCCCTATGACGAAGACGAACATAATTCTCGGCTCGCCAAGATGGGTCATTTGAGGCGTATCAATTGGATATTTGACACAATGGGCACTGTATATAAGGATCGGCCCGCACCCGGATCTGGTTCTGCCATCCCGACTGTGTCGGTTGACCAAGTTGAGTATCCTTATGGTTCGTTGAATCCCGGCCCTGGTCGCGGACAACGCGGCGGGTGAGCTCGTGGAGGACGAGGTCGTGGCCACGGCGAAGTTGCCTCGGCCGCAAGAAGCACCATTCACGCCGAAAGGCGTAAGCGTGAGCTGTTTCGGCATCGACCTCCTACCGAGACTCCCGATGTTCAAATTGGCCAGGAAATGGGTGGCCAACTTTGGTCGAAGCCCATCAAAACAAGTGCAAAGGTCATAATCGAGAATCCAACTTATGATAATTTGGCTGACGACACGATTAGGGATTTGTGTTATTGATCTTGTGTGATCCGGTTTTATTTATGTTGACTGCTGCTAACTTCTCTTTGGTTCAGGCTTGACATATATTTTTACTTATTATGCAAGAGTTTTTCGTTGACAAATCACAGAGCTCATCGCCCATGGCCCCGAAGCGCACCGGACACTTGGTGGATCCGTTTTCCATTGCAGTGGATGACGTGCCTGCTTGGAGCAGTGCGGGGATTCAGCTTAACCCGGGGAAACAGGGCAAGCCCGCGTTGGATGATGCCGGTGGAAAAGCGGCGAAGCGCTGTGCCACTTCTTTGAAATCGGCTTCTGTCAAAGCTCTTGCCGCCCCCCTCTTCGTGCAATTCCCTCTTCGGGGCGTGAGCAAGTGGCTAAGCCTCACCTGCCTCGTACGGTTGGTAAGTCCCGCTTTTTCTATAAGCACTCGGGAATGACCCCAGAGATGGCGGTGTGCACACTTTTCGGACATGGTGTGCTTCCTCTGGATAGCACTCCCGCAGAATATGATGAGATGCAAGTGTACTCGGGTCTATCTTCTCCAGAGGAAATGATCCCTCATCGTGAAGAAGCTTACCAAATTGCTCGTGCTTTAGGGGCTGCCTCAGAAGCCCGGTTGGTGACGAGGGTGAACTGCCGCTCCTCCGGGATTCTTTCGCTAGCCGCCGGATCTGCCTTTGCACAGGAATGCAACTCGTCTTTTTCCGCTCCTCGTACGGAAAGGGACTTGATGCTGGTGGATCGCGGAGAGTTTCATTTGGCGCTAGAGTTTCACGCCATATTGGTGAGCATTTGTCTACTGAATATGAATCTACTTTCTTCCTGTGCTATTATTTTTTATCCTTAAATTGACGTCCACGTATTTTGCAGGCTTCGGTGATTAATGCTGCGCTGCAGCATTGATGTTAGCGGAGTCCAAGCTTGAAAAATCCCAGGCTAAGGTCAAGGCGCTCGAAGCTGACTTGGCAGAAGCTCGTGCCAAGCTTCGGGACGAAACTGACGCCCGCCGTCGCTGAGGAGGAGGCCAACCAGATTAGGATCAACATGAATACTCGCGACCAAGTTGCCAAGTCGCGGCGGCGACAGATTTGCACGGTCTACAGGAGATTTCTGAGAAGTACCTTTGGTTGCTTGCCAGCGTGGGGGATGACGTCGAACTCCCCAAGCCCAGAGATGGCGAGGACATTTCGGCATTTGACTACCTCCCATTTCTCTCTTCTGGCCTGGGTCAACTAGAGGGAGCTATGGAAGTTGGGCGAAAGTACGCTACCCTAGAGGCGTGTCGCGCCATTTGCAAGTGTCTAAAAGATGCGGGGTGCACTCATTTTGAAGGGCTTCGGTCGGCTAAGGATTCCTGAGGGGTTACTGGAAGCCCGAAGCCGATGTAAATGCTGTCGTAAGTTGGCCCTCTTGTGGGTTGCTCTAGTTTCGCTGCTCATAGCACAAAGAAGTTATCTGATTCGGCTTTTGTTGTAGGATCCTGGCGAACGCGAAGCCATCAAGCAAAAGGTTATGGCTTATATTTGCGGTCGCGATGAACGTGAAGGCTGATCCGATGCTGGCACCCCAACTCAAGGGGATACCGAAGCTCAGACCTTGCAGCGCGAATCTGTTGAGGCGCCCGCCAACATCGAAGCTCCTGGTACCTCCAGCCAAAGCCCCTACCTCTGACGCTGCTGCTGGGACGACCCCTCCTGGCTCTGGCACCACTGCGCCCGAAGCTGCTCCTGTTCATCCGGTAGACGGCTAGGCCCGACGTACTTTGGACGAAACTGTTAAACGTTTGACTCTGTTGTGTCTCTCACATGTGGGAGATTTAAACTTTAACCACTGTTGTATTATTCGGCTACTTGACATTCGGTACCGCGCGTGCTGACCGAATGGTAATCTTCTGCGGTTTATGAAGACTATCCGCTTATTATTGGTTGTAGTGGCTTCATTGTTCGTTGAGGCAAGTGGTACCGGCATCGGCTGTGCCTCCCAGGCTTGGGCATGTTCGGCTACATTCGTTTTTGATTAGATCAGGCCTTTGGAAAGTTAGGTATTGCACGCTATCCCGGTAGCTTCGAGGATTTGAAGAAATTTTGCGGTGGTGTTATCTACGACCGTAAATAACTTTTTGGATGAGCTTGAAGCCCTTTGGATGTTTTTTTAGTATGCACAGGCGAATTAAAGAATGTCGTCCCTCTAACTTTTTTTGGCTTAAGGGATCCGGTGTTAGGTCATGGTCCTCTTAGTTGTTAAATGCCCGAATTCACCCGGGCTGATTTAAAGGGTCATTCTTCCCAACTAAAACCGGATGGTGTTTATTGAAGGCGTACAGCCCTTCGGCTGTTTTGTTCTTACCGAATAGGCGATGTTTGGAATGCCGTCCCCCCAACTTTTTTAGGTGAAGGGATTCGACGCGAGATATTAGCCCTTCGGCCGTTTTGTTCTTACCAAATAGGCAATGTTTGGAACGCCGTCCCCCTAACTTTTTTAGGTGAAGAGATTGGACACAAGCTATTAGCCCTTTGGCCGTTGAATAGGCGCACATTTTTATTTATTGTACACCGGTCACATGCTCGTGGCAATACATAATTTTTACTCGGCTGCGCTATTTACAATTTGTGTCACGACATTGTTGGCTGGAACATCGCTAAGGTCGAGTGCTTCCACATGGTAGCCTAGTGCTTCGGGTGCAGTGAACGTGCTTCGTGCGACGAGCCTCTCAGTGCTAGAGTCCCGAAGCTAAGTTGCTTGCATGCTTCCTCGGTGACCTGCGAGGACTTCGTCGAGCCTAGCGACTGGTTTGCTTCAACATAAAAATGGCAGGGTGGTAGCTAGCAGTGGCTCGTCCACTCCACAGGCTAGTCTTGGGATGCTTGGGTTTGTTTCGACAACAGTAGGTATTGAGAGGTATCTTGCGGATGTGCCTAAACTGGATAATGCTGCTGTGAGACCGTTTGCCGCGCTACCTAAGCACAGGGCTGTGGATAATGGTACAAAGGTGGCTGACTGTGCCACCTCCCTAAGCTGGCTAATCCAGAAGCTTCTCGTCCCTACAGGTTTTCACCGAATCTTATGCACTAAACCGGCACGTCCTAGCAGAGCCAAAATTGACATGATGTTGACTATTGCTTTCCTTTTGGGCATAACCACCTCCTTTTATAATGTGATTTGGGCATAGGCAGAGGGATGTCGGTTCGCTCTTAATGGCGATGCTTTGAATTTTATGTACCTTCGTGTACAAATAGTAGGTTGCATGCTTTATTCCCTCGCTGCCATTATTAATTAGTACACGATGTCGTATCTTCTGCGTTAGGCGATTTTATTACACGTGAGCTGGCTTGTGGGTGACACCTCTATGAAGGAATGACCTGACAGTTTCGTGTCATGAGTCACGATGAGCGTTATGTTCGGTGTTCCTAGGATCCATTTTCGGTATTCTATTATGCGAATTTTGTGCAATTATTCAGCTTTTTGCCGGATTTATTTGCTGGCCATATTCGGCTGGTATTTTCGCGGCGATCATTTTCGGTGCCTATCTCCACGCGCTTGTGCACGTTGCTTCAGCAATTTTTGCTGAATTCATTCTTTTGCCATTTTCGGCTAACGTTTTGCGGCCACCATTTTCGGTGACCTCATGGTTGCTCGCAACCTAATTTTATGCTACCGAATATTAGAGTGGACAAGTTGTGTCTTACTCTTTTTCGGTGTTATCTGTTAATGAGTGCAAAATTGTTTGGGGGAATCGAATGTAACTTAATGAAAGGGGTATAAAGGGCTGTCTCATTAAAAAACCTCACGCCTTTGAAAAGGCTTTCCTGTGAGAAAAAAGAGCGCAAGCCCCTGAATATTACATCAAATGTGTTCAAATATGATGCTGAAAGCAAAGAAAGAAAAATTACAGCCCGATCTGGGCGAATGCGTATCATAGGTAGAAACGCTGGAGGTTGTCCGCGTTCCAAGTGTGGTTGTACTCGACACCTTCTTCATTCATCAAGGTATAGACGCCTGGCTTGATCATTTTGGGGACGATGAATGGCCCGTACCATTGCGATTGCAACTTCCCTTGCTTGTCTGGGTGCCGAATAAGAACCATGTCGCCGGGGTATATTTTCTTCTTGAGTACCTTTTTATCTCTCCAGCTCTTTGTTTCTTCGTGATACTTGTCGAGGTTTTCTGCTGCTTTGAGCTTCCTGAGCTCAGAGGTTTTGATTTTGACATATTTCTGTATTGGTGTGGTGGCTGCTATTTCCATCTGGAATGACCCGAGTTTCATTTCTTCGAGAGTAATAGCTTCTTTATCGAACATCAGTCTGAATGGAGTGAAATCGGTTGCCCTTGACTTGGAGACATTGTGAGCCCAAACAGGAGTGACTAGAATCTGAGCCCATTTGCCTTTTTCTTTATTATCATTGAGGATTTTGGAAACAGCGGTGAAAATTTCACCGTTTGCTCTCTCGACTGCACCGTTTGATTCGGGATGATTGACTGACGCGAATGACAGTCTGATGCCGAGTTCTTGGTAGAAGGTTCAAAACTACGACGAATCAAACTGCTTCTCATTGTCCACCGTGATGTAAGCTGGTACCCCGAATCTGCAGACAATCCTCTACCATACAAAATTGATTAGGGTGGCGGGTGTTATTTTTGCCAATGCTCTAGCCTCTATCCACTTAGTGAAGTACTCGAGCGCGACGGCGGTGTATTTCAAATTTCCTGGTGTCGCAGGCAAGGCTCCTACAATGTCAACCCCCTACCTTTGCAACGGCCAAGTTGGGTATATAAGTGAAGTTGGACTTGTCGGCGATTTCTGCTTCTTCGCGAACATTTGACAAGCACGACACGTTTTGACTATCTGCTTTGCATCTTTGGCCGCGGTTGGCCAGTAGAATCCTTGCCTCATTGCTCTGTGCGCTATCTCATGTGGTCCTCTATGTGCCATGCACATGCCCGAATGTATCTCGGTGCTGAATGCCTTCATCTTTACTGATGCATTTTAGCTTGGGTGCTACCACTCCTTCTTTGTATAAATTTTCGCCTATGATTGAATACTACGTCATGCGGGATAGCATTCGGTGCTCTTCTTTCTTCAACAATGGCTCATAGGCGTCAGTCAAGAATGCCCAAATGAGAGCCCTCCAGTCATCACTTGCGATTGCATGAATAGCCGCTGGCTGATCTTCTTCTTCTTTGATGGCCTTGATTTTCAGGTCCTGAAAAAAGACGTCCAGTGGTAAAGGCGCGTTCTGGGCTGCTGCTTTCGCCAGTTCGTCGGCTTCAACGTTCTCGGCTCACGGAATGTACTTTAAGGTGAAGCCGAGAAAGTGCCTTTCCATCCGCCTGACCGCTGCAAGATATTTGATCAAATCATTTTCTGAGGCAATGTATTCTTTTTTGCACATGACCAACGACCACCTGCGAATCTATTTTAATGATACATCTGTGCACACCTAATGCTCTCAGCTTTTGGCGATATTGTTGGTTGTTAGAAATTGCAGCTTGGCGGCATACCGAATCTTTGGGCCATGCGGTGGTGTCAGCACAGCCGAGACGCTGACACCAGGGGAACACGAAGCCCTATCACAATGCATGGTCCACACCAATTCTTCTAACTGCAAGGTTGTGTCATTTGCTCCGGGTGTCCAGTCAGCTATGAAATCGGCGATCACTTGAGATTTGATTGCTGATCTGTGCTCGAAATCCACCACAAACTCGTTCAGCTCGGTGGCCCATTTGCCAACTCAGCCTATGACTTTGGTATTACGGAACAAGGAGTCCAAAGGCTGGGCTGACAATACCCGAATATGATGTGCTTGGAAATAATGCTTCAGCTTTCGGGAAGCCATGACCATCGTGTAAGCGATTTTCTCCAGCTCAGAATAGTTCAGCTTTGCACTGAAGAGTGCTTCAGACACGAAGTAGATCAGGAACTGCTTCATTTTTCCTTCGTGTTCTTCCTCCTGCACCAGTACCACACTTACTGCCACCGGTGACGTTGCCAGATATAACACCAACACCGCATTCGGCGTGAGCTTGGATAGTGTGGTAAGCTTTGTCAGATAGGCTTTCAGATCATCAAAGGCTTGTTGTTGTTCTGATCCCTATTCAAATTTCTCGGCCTCCCTTAGTGGTCTGAAGAAGGGTAGTCCTCTTTCGGCTGATATTGATATGAATCTGCCCAAGGATGTGATTTGGCCCATCAACTTCTGCACCTGCTTTTTGGATTCGGGTGGTTTCATGTTCACTATGGCTGCTATTTCGTCAGGATTGGCCTCTATGCCTCTGGCCGATACTAAGCAACCCAGCAATTTGCCCTTGTTTATGCCAAATATGCACTTCTTCGGGTTCAACTTCAGCCCACTGGACCGCAAGTTGATGAACGTTTCTTTTAGATCTTCTATGTGTGTCTGCTTCTTATCACTCTTGACAACTATGTCATCGACATATGCTACTAAATTGTGTTTCTTCTTCTGCTCATAGAACACCTCGTCAGACATTCGGGAGAACGTGGTCCAGCATTTCTCAGACCTTCTGGCATTCTCTTATAGCAATAAGTTCCCCCATGAGTGATGAAGCTTGTTTTCTCTTCGTCTTCAGGATTCAGCCAAATCTGATGGTACCCGGAGAAACAATCTAACAGACTCATTCATTCATAGCCAGCTATGATATCAACAAGCTTATCGATTCTAGGCAAAGGGTATGGATCCTTCGGGCAGTGTTTATTGAGATCGACGAAGTCGACGCACATGCGCTATTTTCCACTTTTCTTCTTGGCCATCACAACATTAGCCAACCATTCGGGATACTGGACCTTTCGAATAACCCCAGCATCGAGCAATCTCTGAACTTTGGCACTTGCTGCCTCGGCTCTTTCTGCAGACATCATTCTGAGTTTCTGCTTCTTCGGCTTCGCGGACTTGTCCACATTCAGGCTATGTTGTGCGAGTTTACGATCTACCCGTGGAGGTCTCTTCTAAGAACTTCAACAGCTCGGTTGCCTCTTCGGGGCTCAACCTGGTTCCAATGTGGACACATCTATCTAGCCTATTTGGGCTCAGTGGCACTCGCCGTGTGTCTTCGCCCGGCTCAGCCTTCGGTTCTTTTTTGTTTTCCGAATCTAGATTGTCCTCCTCAGCTTGTTTTTTCAGCTTCACCTCATGAACCATGTTGTACCCAGGTATTGGCTTACCATCGATTTTCCTTGCCGCGACTTGATCACTACGAATTGTGATGATGCCAAATGGAGAAGGCATTTTGATGCACAAATAGCTGTGCTTGATGATCATATCAAATTTGTTGATGATGCCTCTGACGAATATTGCTGTGTACGGGTACGGCATGTCCACAATGTCAAACGTGATTTCTTCAGCTCTCACCTTCTCTCCTTCGTTGAATGCCACGGTCATGGTCTTTTTTCCTATTGGATCAATTCGCTTCGCCCCAAAGCCGAATAGAGCACTTCGCGGTGGGTCAAGTGACTTCCTGTCCTGCTTCATTTCATCGAACGCCTTGGTGAATAAGATGTCTGTTGAGCTGCCATTGTCCACCAGGATGTTGTGTAGTGTGTACCCGGCCATGAACGCTATTGCAACAAAAGCGTCATAGTGGGGGTAATCCCGAACCTGAAAATCTACCTCCGAGAACATAATGGATTCTAGCTTCCAAGGTGGGATATTGACTGGGAACTTCAGGGATACTGACAACACCCTTCGCTCAAACTCTCTTCTTGCTCTCTTTCCCTCATGCTCGATAATAGATCTGCCGGTGATGGCGTAGATATGACCGTTTGTGGACATGACGGTGTTAACAATCTGCAACTCCTTGGAGTTTTCTAGCTTCGGCATCAGCTGTTGTCCCTGTAGTTGGTGCTCCGTTGCTGCTGATGAAGATGCAGCGACCGAATGCACCTCAGGTTGTGTCTGAGGGAAATTTTGCTGAGCATAAGGTTGTGCTTGTTGCCAGTAAACTGGTTGCTGATAGGCATACGAGTTAAAAGTTGGCTAGTACTGTGTCCTGAAGGTATGCTGGTGCATTGAGTACTGTCCCGTCGAAGTATCTCTCGGCGCATTATGGAACACTTACTTCGCATTCTCTGGTGGCTTCAGCGCTTCGTCCTTCTCACATTGTTCTTTTGCCAGCAGCGTGTATTTGCATTCTTTTGAGAAATGACCCTTGTTTTCTTCACACACGATGCAGTATGAGATCTTTGGTCCTCTTTCGTGACCTCTTCCATGACCACGGCCACCTCGACCGCCCCAACCGTTCTGACCATTTCCTCTTCCCTGACCTTCATTCGGCTACGGGTGATCCTGGGCTGCCTTCAGCTGCTCTTCTTATACAACGTTTACTACCTTTTGGGTTGTCTACAGGGCATGCTTCGGGGTGGACTGCTTGAGGCTGTTCCTGGATGCTTTTCTCCTTTCTTGGTTGACCTTGGACCTGGCGAACTTTCTCATTTTGTCGAACAACTAATTGACTGTCTTCGGAATCTCTCTGGATAGCACTTCGGCACAAGGTCCATCTTTAAGTCCTTTTATTGCTACGGCTATGATGACATCATTTGTTACATTCAGCAATTGTGCTTTCGTCTGTATGATCCTTTCCAAATACATGGACAGAGGTTCATCGTCTGGCTAGAACAACGTGAGCAGGTCCATCATTGTCTTCTGTTCGGATTGAAACCCCTGGGAGGTGACTAGAGGCTCACTCTTTGCCTGACTCCACGAAGTGGTCGAGAAAGGCTTTAGCGACATGTACCAATCATGAGCCATGTCTTCTACTGCCATAACAAGCGACTTGGCCAATATCTTATCATTGCCCCATGCCAAATGTATTGAAGCTTCGAAGCTGGAGATAAACTTCCTTGGGTTGGAGCGCCCATTAAATGCTGGTATCTTCGTTTTGAACCGGGCGGCCACGGGTACCGCTGTAACTCTATGGACAATGGAGAGGATGTGTCCAAATCTATGCAAGCTTTGCACGGTTGAGCTTCTTCGTGAATCTGCGCCCCGTGCTCTCCGGGTATGTTAGCTCCGGCAGCGGCGTTTGCTTGCATCACCTGCAACTCTTGTTGTATCCTCGCTACTTCTTCCGCTGCTTGGATGATTGCTTGTTGGATGGCGACCTCGGGGTTTCTTGTTGCGACTTGGTTCGCGAGCTGATCCCGTTGCTGCCTCAACTCTTTGAGCCTCTGCATATGCTCATTTAGTGTCCTAAGTAGCCTGGCATTTCGGTGTCCAGCGGATTTGGTGCTTCATGATCTCGATCTGCTCCTCCCGGCTGCTCAACTGGGTCGTCGGCCACAGGTGGCTCTTCTCGGCCTGCCACTGCCTCCAGTACCGGCTGCGACGATGGGTTCGGTACCGAAGAAGAGGCTATGTTGGAATTGCTAACTGTAGGCATGCCGAATTGACCCCTTGAAGCCGCATTCAGGTCGCTGGCTGGAGGTATGACCAGCTGAGGCCCCGAAGCCGCGGTCGGGTCACCTGACGAGGGCATGTTTGACAATACTCTCTCTATCCCGAATCCGCTGTCTTCTTGTATTTTGCCTTCGTCCTATGCGGTCGCATTCGACGCTCGATAACAACACGGACGGCGCCACTGTTGATTCGGCCCCTAATGGATTGACCCTTGGGACTCGGATCAGACAAACAACGAGAAACACGAATGAACACAAAGACGAAGTAAGACTATGCTTCCATTAATCAGGCCCCGGCAAAAACGCACAGAAAACCTCCGTCTTACACGCTCCCTGAGGAACCGTTTTTATAGTAGCCCGTAGGCAATTACATTACGATTTGCCCTGGCGAAGTTGTTCCACTTTGAGTGCTTTTAGCCGATCAAGGGCAGACATGTCCAAACGACCTTGTCTCCGCAATGCGATGTGACTTGTCGTGGACGGGCACGTGGCAGTTCCACGGGCCTCGCCTTGCTCCGCCTCCCTGTCGACCTGCGATCAATAGGAAATAAACTTTACACCTCACTCCCCTGCTGGGGCTCAATTCAGCGTACCCTTTGAGCTCGCGCAAGGCCCATCAAACCCGGTTCATGATCCTGCTTTGGTGCTCACCAACCGAACCCCGAAGATGGGTCCCTGAACCTAACGGCCTCATCCTGGATTCGGCTGTAATCTCATCAGCGACCTGCCGCACACTGACGCAGCTTCGGCTATCTTGATCAAACACCCGAACCCGCGCCAGGCACCGGACCTGCACAACGATTGCATCCGCCGTATATCATTCGCGTGGCCTGATGGGGGACAAGGTGCCAACAGTCCAGCCTACCCCCAACATTAATTGGCTGTCATCTCTCTCATATTTAAATGTATGTATAGAGGGGACAGGAATGGTCTTATCTTATGGGGGCCGAGATCCCTTGAATTCGTGCAAAATGAATCCAACTCGATCTTATACTGGCCTAAACCAATTTGTACAGTGCTAAAAACCGGCTGAAGCGCAATTTCACATCCATAATACAAATTTGGCTTCATATATATGATTTTGGATCATCTTGATGAGAGGAATCCAATGATAAAGTGTAAATGTGTAATTTCTATTTTGGGAAAGTTGTCAGATGGTTCTAGTTTTTATGTGCGAATGTATACTCTCCTATTTTTTTTAGTAAAGCTTGTGTACTTAAACACATTCTAGGACAATTTAACGTTACAATTTTTTTTGTTCTATGATCATATCAATCCGGATGAAATGTGAATATTTCAAGCATATTTATATTCCGCTTTTAAACATTGATCAATCCTAACTCGCATCTTTTCCTGGGATTTTCTCAAGGATTAACCGGCGTTATGCGTTAAGTGGTAAGCGACGTTTCCGTCGACAACGAGACGCCAGTGATGACTTCGGGAATCTCCAGATCTGCCAGGTGCTCAGTCCTTCGGAGGTGCTTACAGGAGTAGGAGTAGGATTTGCGTACGTGTAGTTATAGGGATGAGTGCGCGTGCGTGTTATGAGCATCTGCGTTGTACCGTGTAATTTTTTAAAAAATAAATAGCATAATGCTTGATGCACCTATAAGAGTTGATCATATAAATTAGGGCCACTTGGTAAAGCATAATGAGGACCTTTTATAATATTGCAACCAAGGGCCGCCAACGATGTTTTTTTTCCTTTTTTCTTGATGCATGTCATTGAGGCCCATAATAACAAAATCATGTGCGATGTTCAAGCAAACTGGGCCTGCATGGGTCTATTGAATTTGTAGGTTGGCATCGGAGACTGAGGGGGGGCCCGCGGCAGAGTCTACGTCGCATTGTGGGCGTGCCACCAAATCCCGCTGACAAGCGGCCCACGAGGCCACTGGGCGCTCGCCCGCCCAACCTGCCGCACGACCCACACTCCGACTCCGGGTCCACGCGGCCGCGACCGCCCTTCAGAGGAACGCCGCTGTCTTCTCCACGTGTCGCGCATCCCGGCCCTCGCCCCGCCGCGTCGCTCCAAGCAGCTAGCTCCTTGTTCCTGACTCCGTCAGCCACGTCACCCCTGTCCATCACCGACCTCGCGTCGCTTGGCCTCCGAGTCCAAGTCCAACTGACCAAAGCCCCCCGCCCCATGTTCGTCACTTCGTCGCTTTCCCGTCGAGCCGCGACTGCCGACTGCGACCGTCAGAATTCTCTATCCGGTCACGTCTGGTTCGGTTAGAGTTCGCTCGCACTTGTGATTGGGTATTTGGGTTGGTCGCTTGGCTCTTCTCTGCTTGGAGATTCCTTTTGTCCGGTGTCGCCAACTCGCCATTCTTGGGAGGTCAGAGGTCTGGACCGCTCTAGCTGCTGATGGAGGAGAGGTACGAGGCGCTGAAGGAGCTGGGGGCGGGCAACTTCGGCGTGGCGAGGCTGGTCAGGGACAAGCGGACCAAGGAGCTCGTCGCCGTCAAGTACATCGAGAGGGGCAAGAAGGTACGTAGCAGTCTCCCGGCTTGGGCTTTTGTCTCCCGGTCGTGCTTGAGTTTAGCAATTGCTGGTGCTGCTTCTAAATTCGGATTGTTGGGGGTGTTGGAGTGTCGTTTCATGACAAGAAAAAAACGGAGTTTCAGTCCGGGAAGCGGCTCTGACTTGAGTTCTGTGTGTTTCTTCGATACTTTTTTGATTTGTGTCTGTCTGCGCAGATTGATGAGAATGTGCAGAGGGAGATCATCAATCACCAGTCGCTCCGGCACCCTAACATCGTACGGTTCAAGGAGGTAATTCGGTAATTTTGGACTCACCAATTGATTGATATCTTTGTTGATTGTTTCTATCGAATTTGATTGTTTCGTAGCACTGGACTGGTGCTCCTCCGTTTTGGATCCATGCTATTTTCGGCTGTATGAATAAATGTGCCGGTTTGTAACGCTAAGCAGCACTGAAAGCACGTACTGTTAGCTGAGCTGCACAAACTATATCGTTTCACAGTTGTTTCAGAATTTTAAGGTGTCCTAGTTTATCCTAAACTATGACCCGGAGCTATTTTCTTGTGCAGTCTTCCATTGCAACTCCTGTGTCTCTTAGTCTTGTTTGGTGTGTAGTCTTTTCTGTGACTTGTGACTTGTCTAGTTGATTCGTAGTGTGTGTTTAGTTGTACTCAATGTTTCAGGCTCGAGACTTGAGAGCCCTAAGAAAGGTGTTGCAAGATTGATTGAGCTTGTTTTTAGTTGTTTTTGTCCAGTAGTTTTCACCCTAAAGGATTTTGGGCATGGCTTTCCCTAAAAACTGTCCGATTCTTTTCTTCTAAGAGAATTATGACAGAGCTTTTGAAAAAAAAGTATTGCCAAAAAAAGAAGTATGACCCTTGCTGAACCATTTCAAAAAATGAACAATTTATCGTCTTAATACCAAATTGCATTGCAAAGCTCATACTTTGTTCTGCGAATATATTGGTAACAGGTTTGTTTAACACCCACACATCTTGCTATTGTCATGGAATATGCTGCTGGTGGAGAATTATTTGAGAAAATCACCACAGCAGGGCGGTTCAGTGAAAATGAGGTTTGTTTTGGGGCTTTTGGCCCAATATTCGTCCTATCGTCAACCTATTTTCTCGCCCCCAACCATGTCTGACTAATGTTATGTGTTCCCTTGATGTAAATGTCAACAGTCCAGGTATTTCTTTCAGCAGCTGATATCAGGGGTCAGCTACTGTCACTCTATGGTATGGTTTTCCTTCGAGAAGTTGGCAAGTTCGTGAATAGTGAAGTGCAAGTTTTAATGAGCTGCAACTGCAAATGCAGGAAATTTGTCACCGTGATCTTAAACTTGAGAATACCCTCCTTGATGGGAGTCCAACACCTCGTGTGAAAATTTGTGACTTTGGTTACTCAAAGGTGCTCTATATGGATACTGCGCCAGCTCTGTTATGCATCCTAACTTTACTAGCAACTGACTTCTCTGGTGTCGTTGAATCAGTTACAAACTTTGCTAGTGTGCTTTTCAGTCTGCCTTGCTGCATTCGAAACCAAAATCAACAGTTGGAACTCCAGCATACATAGCGCCGGAGGTTCTTTCCAGAAAAGAGTATGATGGAAAGGCGAGTTACTATTTACTTCATTGTATGTTTGTATCTGCTTTTTTTTTTTCTTACATCAACCAACGAGGTAAAAAGGTTGGCAGCACCTAACAAAACTGGAACTTGTAGTTCCTTCAGTATTTTTTTTAGGTAATTTGGTGTTTCTGCTACAAAACGGGGTAATCTGAACTTTCTGCAACTCATAAAAAGAAAACCTTGAAAGTACTGACTACTGAGTTTGATTCAGGATGTTTTGCATATAGAATTAGCATTGGGCTTTCTTTTTAATGTTGTGTGGTCAGACTAATTTACCATTTTGGTACCAGTTGATTTCTTGCCTCGTTTTCACTGAAAATGCTTGCACTGAAGACAAACAGAGAATAGGAAGCTGTATATCCTTGAAGTGCTGCTTTTAGGCTTCTGAGCTTTCTGATACTTTACATCGGTAGCTTGCAACACTGCATGTTCTGAGAGAACTCATTCTCGTCGTCCAGGTAGCAGACGTTTGGTCCTGTGGTGTCACACTGTACGTGATGCTCGTGGGATCATATCCATTTGAAGATCCTGAGGATCCAAGGAACTTCCGGAAAACGATCAGTGTAATCATCTCCCTTTCCCTTCTGTTGGTTATCACTTATCACAACTTGCTTCAGTTGCTTGTTTGGTGAACCTTAAAGCAATTCAAATGTGTCTCTTGTGCTTGGCAGAGAATTCTTGGCGTGCAATACTCCATCCCGGATTATGTGAGAGTGTCTTCAGACTGCAGACGCCTTCTGTCTCAAATATTCGTTGCGGATCCTTCAAAGGTACTTCCTCTCTCAGTTCAGTCAATCCAAGTTAGCCTAATCTTAAGAGTTCAGATTACCCCCCAAAAGGCAAATAATATTTCATATGCTGATTAGACTCAGCTTTGCGTACTGCAACCCTGAACTAATAATTTTCAACGTGATGACTGACAAAGCGCATTCTTCTGAAACTTTGTTTGCCTGAAGAGGATCACGATCCCGGAGATAAAGCATCACCCGTGGTTCCTCAAGAACCTGCCGAAGGAGATCTCGGAGAGGGAGAAGGCCAACTACAAGGACGCGGATGCCTCCGAGCCGGCGCAGGCCGTGGACGAAATAATGCGGATCGTTCAGGAGGCCAAGACCCCCGGTGACATGTCCAAGGTGGTCGACCCGGCGCTGTTGGTCGAGATGGCAGAGCTGGAGAGCGACGACGAAGAGGCAGACGCCGATGACACCTACTGATTGCTCCTGTATGCAGCTCAGCAGCTGCTCAATCATGGTGTCGAGTCCTTTGTGCTGCATGGCGCCGCCGAGCCTAACCCGTCGTCGTGTGATTACGGATGTTGCATAACTTGCATTCTTACTCTGTATAATATGTCTGTATACTGTACAATTGGAGATTGCCTTGTACGGATCAACTAGTATGCTGTGATTAATAATAAATATAAATGAGTAACCTAATAAAGATGTAATAAGGTCGTCTTTTTGCGAGTTTTGCCGAGTAATTTCGGCCTTCTCGTGGCTGGTGGCCTACGTTTCCAAACTTCTACCTTAATAAAATGATACACAACACTCTTTGCATACTTGAGAAAAAAAAAAAACTCTCTACCTTAATAAAATGATACACAACCCTCTTTGCATATTCGAGGGAAAAAAAAAGATATATGGGATCGACTGAACGTCCTTGTGTGTGTGTGTTTTTGCACATGACATTTTTGGCAAAAAGGTTTGGGAACCTGAAGGTATATTCCGTGCATCCAATGCGTGGTGCGATTTTTTTTTCAAGCTGCACAGTACTATTAGCTGTTCATAGGTTACAACGACATGTTCTAGAAATTATAACAAGCTAAGTGACACGCTCCATAAGTGAAGTAATGACAAGCTATGATGGCAAGTTTTATGAAGTTATAACATTTTTTATGAGATAATACTTCTATTTTTTATTTATTACTAGCAAAAAAATACCCATAAATTGTAACGTAAGAAAAAAAAGACTATCAAATGTTAATAGAAAATTAGGAAATAAGGATGAAGATGTAAAATTGTTTTGCCAAACTCTTGGATATGCTCTTATTTGGTTTGGATGTTTATATAAGAAAAAAATTTGTTTCTAACGCTTATACTATGAGAAAAAGCAAAAAAAAAAGAGTTGTAAAAAAAAAGAGCAGATAGTGGACTTGGAGTGAACAAAATGGTAAAAAAAATACAGCCATGGTAAAGTATGTAAGGTAAAAAGACCTGGACGAACTCAACTCAACATAGGAAGGAAAAACAAACATGGGAGTGCATGTGAGGAGAGAGCGAGATGATGATTGGATGCCGCGATGGAGTGCCCGACTTGCGGCAAAATCGGCATATCACGACCCGAACCCGGAGCTGCAGGCAAAGCGGATTATGCTAAGCAAGTGGACTGGGCAGCCCTCCACCAACGTGCCAAACTCGGCCATCAACGACGAGTTCGCCCAAGCCTTTGCCGAAGCAAGCATGTCCGTCAGGAAGCAGGCCTTGCGGGCTATGTTTCCTCGGCGCGGTCAGGTGCGCTTCGTGTCGACGCCGGATTAGGCTGTTCGCGGTCTTCGGCCTCACTGTCGCTAAATCGTTTAAGTAGTTAGTAAAACTTTCGAAGCTCCGCCGTTTCAGCCGGTGCCTTTTATTTGTGTTCTGTCCGTCTAATCCTCTTGACATCTCGTCTCTAGGATAGTCGGAATGTAAAAAATATTTTCCAGTTCGCTTAATGAGACACGTGCAAAGCATGTTTAGAAAAAAACGAACACGGAAATTAAAATATTAATTTCTAAGACTATCATCGAAAGAGTAGATACACGTTATTTTTTGTTTCAAACCATATATTTCAGTTAACAAATACATTTTCATTACAAATTCTAAGTTATTATGACTTTTCTAATCTAATCATATATATTTTTTGTTATATATCCAGAAACACGTTATTTCGTAAAAAATAGAACATATTTATAATATGAATGAAGTATATATCTCCTCTCTCTCTATTTAGTTATTATTATATACATTTAAAAAGACGGTAAGCCATCATCTACCAGTGATACCAAATCTCGATTCTGCTAAATATCCTTGTGTGATACAAATCATATTCTACTTAGAACTCACATTGTCCGCACTCTACCCGGTTTTAATACGAAGACCAGCGCCCAAATTCACGTGTCTGCGTCTATGTCATCGTGACCCCGACGCATATCTAGGCCTTGATCCGATGCATATCTAGGCCTTGCTTAGATGCAAACTTTGTTTGCTATAAATCACTGTAGCATCTATACCCTATTATTTAAAAGGCAAAGTTTCAGTCCGCCTCTCCTGATGATGTTTTTTTTTTTCTGTCCGCCTCTTCATGTTCCGTAAAAATTCAGTCTTGGAAAACGGTGTCTGTTTTCTTTTCCGGTAACCACCGTTGTATCTAACTTTTCCATCTACGTATCCTGTTTCCTTTTCTTTCTTTCTCGGTTCCCTCCTCCCACCATTAGTTGTGTACGTCATTTTTTTTTCTCGCATAATTTTTAACAAAAAAATAAATATATTATATGTCTTCGAACTCTTTATATGCTTATTTACTTGTAATAAAATAAACCAAAATAATTTATCAAACAATCTAATCTACGTCTATACACCTATGGTTTCGTAACTTTTTTGGTTTCGTAACTTTTTTTTTTGGTTTTCTTCTTTTTTGCCTCAATTTTTCTTATAAATTAAAAAAATAAAGAATACATGACCAAAATATAAAATGAAGCATCGAATACCTATGCGGCACAGCAACGTGGCACTGGAGCATAGCTCTCTGGCGGCGGCGCATCCTCTGTGTACTGACTACTAAGTAAGATAGTTAGGGGACCTACAGAAAACTAAAAGGTCAATAGTAGAAAAAAAAAAACAAAACAAGGGAGCCGTTGATGCCCTTGACCAGAATGATGACGTGAGAGACCTTCCGAGCGGCGCTAGAGAGGACCTGAGATCAACGGTCGTGCGATGACAGGACCGGGCTGCCGTGGGCGGCGCGAGCTCGAGCTCTGTATGTTCCCATGCGCAAGCCGCCGCTGTGTGTTCCGCACCAGTGCCGCCCTCACTCGGTAGCTGCTTGTGAGAGTGTACGTAAGTCGTAGTGGAAATGCAAAATTGAACTATGGTTTGGGGTCAGATCACGGTTTTGTTCCGTGGTTAAAATTTTGGTCAAACTAATCAAATTTTAAACTAAAATAAAAACAGATTTGTCTCTCAACTATAAATTTGTAATAGTTTATTCCCCAATGAAGGTTACCCGTGGAAAAAAAAGAGATCTATTTGTCAGTGATAGACCATTTGTTGATTATGGATCCACAAAGGAAGTTATAGAACTTGATATTTCACTATATCAATGCGTAAATAGTATCAAGATATTTATGTGCTTTGAAACAAGACAAAAAATTCCATCAAAAATTGGTTTCAAATTTGATATGGATTTAACAGGACATTATTGTGTAAAAATTATGAATGTCCTAATCATCATAAAATAAACCATAGCTGTTAAGTTTCTATAGCTTAAGTTTTATAGAAAAATTAAAAAAATAAATTGATACCATCTCGTCATCGTTTTTCACGATTGTCTGACTATCTTTCTCCTCCTGTTGCAACGCACGGGTATATTTGCTAGTTTTTATTTGTATTTGATAATTATTGTTTATCATAAGCTAACTAGGTTTAAAAATTAGTCTTTTATTTTTTATATATTTAATACTCTAAGTATGCATCAAAGATTCGATGTTGGAAGAAAATCGCCCTAGTTATTTTATTCTTAAATCGCCCCAGTTATTTTATTCTTTCTTTCGTCGTGCACTTCTGCCACGCGTCGCCGCATGCACACACGAGAGGGGCTGAACGCGTTGCGCGCAAAGCGTTTCGCTGCCCTCCGGCTCCGACTCGCTCCTCTTTACCTCGATCTCCCACTCCGCCGCTGCCCTCGTCACCACAATGGCGCCTCTCGCCACCGCCCTCACCGCCACAATGGCGACTCGCACCACCGCGCGGCCTCCTGCTCCCCA